>CM075509.1:612500-767500 GCA_037950675.1 Hypophthalmichthys molitrix
TCCATCATCCACCTATCCATCCATCCATCCATTGATCCATTCATCCACCTATTCATCCATCCATTGATCCATCCATCATCCATCCATCCATCCATTGATCCATTCATCCACCTATTCATCCATCCATTCATCCATCCATCCATCCATCCATCCATCCATCCATTGATTCATTTATCCAGCTATACATCCACCTATCCATCCATCCATCCATCATTCCACTCACCTATCCATCGATCCATCGATCCATCCATCGATCCATCCATCCATCCATCCATCAATCCATCATTCCATCCACCTATCAATCCATCCATCCATCCATCATCCACCTATCCATCCATCCATTCATCCACCTATTCATCCATCCATCCATTCATCCATCTATCTATCCATCCATCCATCCATCCATCATCCACCTATCCATTCATCCATCTATCTATCTATCCATCCATCCATCCATCCATCCATCCATCCATCATCCACCTATCCATCCATCCATCCATCCATCCACTGATCCATTAATCCACCTATTCATCCACCTATTCATCCATCCATCCATCCATCCATCCACCCATCCATCCACCTATCTATCTATCTATCTATCCATTCATCCACCTATCCATCTATCTATCTATCTATCTATCCATCCATCCGAGTTTCACGAGTTACATTGATAAATCATTTATAAAAAAAAAACAAAACACTGCAATATTCCATAAAAAAAACAAATTGTCCAGTCTTCAAATCCATCCCACAAATCAAAGTCTGCAGACTGAGGTCTGGTCCTGCTGTCAGGTCTTTTTCCATGAGACCGTCTTCCACTCAATCGAGGCATCTGCCAGCTGTCTTATTCAGGAAATATCGGCTTAATCGGATTAATGTGATTAAATGATGCATATGTAATTGGAATGCGACCAAACCCTGGTTATTACCGGAACGCTCTTGTAAGTGCGGTCAGTGAGAGGTGAGGAGGTCAGAGAGACTTGGGCCATTGTGACCGAGATCCATTAGTGTGCCTGACCTTCATATGTAAACAACATCACCCCACCCACCGCGCCTGGGAGACAGCCGACCGCCAAAATCACACAACGATCTTGAACGCTGCCAATCTATTCATTTACAGGACGAAAACAAAAACAACCATCTAGCGCATGTATACTGAACCAAACCCCCCCTCCACCGCGGTACAGTCATGCAGATGCGAGTGTGAGAGTGCGAGTGTGTTTACTTGTGCTTTGCACACCAAACAGGAAGTGGATAAGGACTTACGGACGATGCACTGGTTCCCTCCAGTCAAGGTCTTCCATCCGGGACAGCAGTATGCATGATGACGGGATCCACACACATTCGGCCTGCGGGAAGAGTTCGGCAAATCAACAACTTTTCAGAAGAAAATTCCAATTTTATTTGTCACACACGTCCCACTTTATATTAGGCATTTTTAACTACTATGTACTTCCCTCAAAAACAAAAATTATGCATCAAATGATTCATTTAAATCTTAGTAGTTCCATAGTAGTTAGAGAGACTTAATATAAAGTGGGACGCTTGTACATAGAATAAGACTAACATGGGAAGAATATGTTTATTTTTTTGTCTTATAATTGAATGTTTGATATTTTAATCTTGATCAATGTATGTGATTATTGTTTTTTATTAGGATCTCTGTACGTAGAATAATACATAAAAATAAAAAAATATATAAAGAAAAGAGCATAAATAGAAAATACAATAATAAAATAATCTAAATAGGTTAATTTAATTTAATTCCTATGGTCTATTTAGTTATACACTCTAAAAAATGCTGGGTTAAAAAAACCCAAGTTGGGTTGAAAATGGACAAATCCAGCGGTTGGGTTAAATGTTTGCTCAACCTGCTGGGTAGTTTTATTTAACTCAACTATTGTATTGCTCACTTAAAATGAACCCAAAATATATTTATTAATAAGTTTAGTGAATAATAATTAAACAATAAACATTTATTAAATTGCTTATTAATAAATGTTCTCCTTTTGATTTTTATTGTTGCCTCTAGTAATTATGTGTCTGATTTTTAATTTCCAACCTATTTTGGGTTCATTTTAAGCCAGCCATATAGTAATTTTTAAACAATAGTTTAGGCACTTATTCTTTCCCATAGTTTGATATTTTCATCTATGTAATTATTGTGTTTTATTAGGCTCATCAAAACACAGAATTTGGGATGTGTACAAAACAAACAATCAACAAAATTATGAAAACAGCACTTTCTTGCACTGTTTATGAAACCAAAGCGGTTATTAATGTTATTATGACACTAGTTAACGCATAATTAAGTGCGGTAAACAGAGTTCCCACAGCCTTCAAAACTCATTAACTGCTGCTAATGACAGTTTTACTATGGTGTTTGGAGTAAATGTTGTGATGGAGTGACTCGTTACCCCTTCAGCACGTCTTGCCCGCTGCCTCGCCGTTTCGATCGGCTCGCTCTCGGCTGCTCCGCGTCAGGCGTCTGCGCAGCTCTGTCTGCGCCTGCATCGAGCGTCTGCGCAGATACACACAGCGACACGAGCGCTGAGAGTCCCGCCGCGAGCACGAGCAGCCGCCTCATTCTGCGCTCGCTCCCGCTGCACGACCAACAACTCGCATTAATAACAAAACTGATAAAACACACATTACCGAACAAAAGAAGAGCTGTGTGTGTGTTTGTTAGTTATACGTGTTTGTGGAAAGTAAACAAGAATACGACAACAGAGAAACTAAAGCAGCAAAACTGAGGGAAAGAAAGTTTCTGTACCTCTAGAAGATGATGAAGAAGATGAAGATTAAGTCTCCTCCAGTAAGTGTGCAAAAATAAAGACTTTAAAGTGCCTGATAAAAGTTGTCAGGGTGAGAAAAAGAGAGTGAAGGCGACGCAGAGATGCAACACAAAGCGCAGCAGGATGAGTGTGTGCGCTGCGGCTGCGTTACTGCATCAGCGCTCATTCTGCTGCGCCACTCAAACCTCGTCCAGCCGCAGCCGAAAACACTGGCTCCCCTCTGATCTCGCGAGAACATGCGCGATTTAAGTGCGGCGGGCATGACGAGCCTCATTTATGCCGTTAAAGACGCTTTTACATGGAAACTCAAACACTGTATGACATTTTGTAAGATTTTCGACTTTTTATGCCATGAATATTACTTTTTTAAGTCAGAATTTCTACAATTTCAACTTAGTATGTCATAATTCCGACTTTTTATGTCGAATTTTATTCACAACATCGATTTAGTATGTCATGATTTCAATGTCATAAGACTTTTTAAATCAGAATTTCGACTTTTTCATTTAATTACGGCTTTAAGTAAGAATTCTGACTTAGTATGATCATAATTCTGACTTTTTATATCAAATTTCAGTCACAACATCGATTTAGTATGTCAATTTCGATTTTTTTAAGACTTCTTAAGTCAGAATTTCGACTTTTTATGTCGAATTTCAGTCACAACATCGATTTAGTATGTCATAATTTCGATTTTTTAAGATTTCGAATTTGTGTCATAATTACGACTGGTAAGTAAGAATTTTTGCTTATGTCGTCATAATTCTGACCAATAAACATGACTAACTAAATATTATGATTTATAAAAGCATGATATTTTTATAATGCGGTGGAAATTCCATACTTTTATCCAAAGCGACGTACAAATGAAGAATATCACAACAAAAGTCGACCATAATAAGGAGATAACTACCACATTAAAGGTACTTCCAAGAACACGATACATAAATGTCATTCGTTTATAACGTTTAGATGAAATACCGTGTAAATACTATCTATGGTAATAATTCAGTGAACTGTTCTGATATAGTACTTCTACAGCACCTTACCTGAATCACCACAACACCAGGAAGGTTTTGTGATAAATTAACTCAGTCAAAAAGTGCGTTTTTGAAGGTTTTTTTGAACTTTCACTTGCTGACAGACTTTGGCGCGCGGATCGGGAGCGCGCCTCATACTTCTGCGGCAGCATCATCTGTTGTCCGCGTTCCCAGTCACGTTAGGCGCGGGCGCGCGCTCGCTGGCAGCACCTTGACTCATGTAATGAGAGAACACGAACAATGCACAATGAGAGAGGGGGCTCATGGGAAACAATTTATGACTTTTACCCTCCAGACGTGCTACACAATACACAATTCAAACCATGAGCATGTCAAAGCGCTGGTTTTGAGAGGCATGTGGTCTCACTTACAAAAAAACCAAAAACAACAACAGCAACATACTTTTTGGACCATCGTGGTAATACCATGTCAGTTTTTGAAGTAGATTGGAGTACCATTTAAATACCAGTGTATGGAAGCTTATTAAGCTCATAACTTGCATTTTTGAGATATAAACTTGCAATTCTGAGAAGAAAATGTAAATTTGTTTCAGAATGAGCTGTGCATCTTGACATGTCAGTTGTATATGTGTGTTTAGAGTGTAGAGACGAGGAGATATAAACCCAGCAGAGTCAAGACTGAGATGCAGGAACAATGGCACACGGTGGGTGGAGAAACAGACCATCTGAACACGAGCCGCACCCTCGTCTCGCTGGACTCACTCTGTGTAAGTGTGTGTGTGTGTGTGTGTGTGTGTGTCAATCATCAGAAACTCAAGTCAACATGAAGTCAGAACTAACCCATTTACTTTCTTTATACACATTTTCTATCTCATCAGTGTATTATAATAAAATAAATGTTTGTCTTCATTAATCTATATGTAATCACTCGTTTGTCCTCTGAAATTACGTTCCTTTCCAGTTGACGGATGGTCACACTACACCTTTCCTTTCACACGCATTGCAAATATCAAAAAGTTCATGCATATTTCACTGTGTCCGCTGTATAAATTTATTTACTAATATATTTTTTAAATAAAAAGTTGTATCTTTTAACATTATTTAATGGACCTGAGCTGAGATTAACGATAAAGAGTTGTATTTTTCCAATAACATTAAAAAAATACTCATTGTTAGTTAATTTAATGCATTCACTAATGTTAACTAATGGGACCTTATTGTAAAGTGTTACCAAACAAACTTTAGAGCTGCAGGTTTTCAGCGTTACAGTATCAGCAAAGTGGAGTAGATTATACATTCGCATTTATGCATTTGGCAGAAGCTTTTGTCTATAAAAAAAATTATTTTTGAAATGTTTTTTTCTGCATTTATTTGATCAAAAATACAGTAAAAACAGCAACTTTGTTAGTTTCACTCAAACCATCCTTGTTCAAATTACTTAAAAACCCATGTAACTTAATTTAACTGAATTGTTTATTTTGTAGAGCAAATAGTTAATTTAATATAATTAAATCAATAAATGTCTTCACCCTATGTAAAAAACTTTTATGAATATAACATAGCATTATTAAGTAAACTGCACATATAAATATTGTGTAACAGTGACAAATTCAAATGATTTGTATTTACTCAAAGAAATTTTGTCAGTTTTACTGAAATTTATTTTGTTCATACAACTAAATTGTGATTTGTACAGTTGCTGGAACCCACTTGACACTGCTTTTTTAAGTAAATCCAACAGTTCATTTTCAGTGAGTGTATATTATTACAATTTAAAACAGCTGTTTTCCATGTGAATATATAGTAAAGTGTAATTTATTCCTGTAATTAAAGCTGAATTTTCAGCATCATTACTCCAGTCTTGAATAAAAAGTTCAAAAGAACAGCATTTATTTAAAATACAATCTTTTATAACATTATAAATGTCTTTACTGTCACTTTAATGCATCCTTGTTGAAAAAAAGTGTAAATCTCTATTTAAGATCTCACTTACCCCAAACTTTTGAATGGTAATGAATGTTTTCAACATTGATAATAATCAGAAATGTTTCTTGAGAAGCAAATCAGCATATTAGAATGATTTCTGAAGGATCATGTGACACTGAAGACTGGAGTAATGATGCTGAAAATTCAGCTTTGATCACAGGAATAAATTACTCTTTACTATATATTCACATAGAAAACAGCAGTTTTAAATTGTAAAAATATATCACTGTTTTTACTGTAATTTTGATTAAATAAACACAGCCTTGGTGAGCAGAAGAGACTTCTTTCTTTAAAAAAAAAAACATAATTCTACCAAACTTTGGTGGCCAGTGTCGTGGGGTTAAATGGCTTGCGAGTGGCGTTCGTTGTGTTGTGCGTTAGCTATCTTAACGTCACAGTTCAGCAGGATTCCCGCGGCCGTCAGCGTGTCTCAGGGTCCCGTCGGCTGTGGGGTTCGGGGCTGATCAACAGTGTTTCTGCTCATTCTTCTGTGTTTACTTTCTCTAAGGCTCGGCGCTATGTCTTAAACAGATGCTGCAATATACTGACCTACTTTTCAGGAATTCAGTCCTCTCTCTCACTGCACGTGACCCAATAACAGCATCCCATTCCTGTTCCTGTTCCCGGCCTCGTGTGGATCGCAGACGGATGGAGGGACGGGGGGGTGCGTGTGCCTGTGCGAAAGCGTCTTACTCAAACTTTCTCACACTGTTTATTTGCTTTGGCTCAGGAGCGAGTGTGTCTCCTTTCATTTCCCGTGGTCTTGGACTCCAGGAATCGAGCGCTCTGACTCCCAGACGATCAACGATATGGGAGGAGTATTTGAAATCTCACAGAATCAATCATCATTAATCACGTCTAGATTGCTTTGATATCACAGAGCATTCAGGTTCATGTAGCGCCGCCTGCACAGCCGCACACAGAGATTATAAGATTTCAACTGGGCTTTTACCTTTGAAACCGCAGACGGCGCTCATGTGATGCTTAGGTGTTGCCAGGGTGTTGCTATGCAGTTGCCAAGGTATTCTGAGTGGGTAATCTTGTTTCAGTGTTTCCATTATTGGCATTGATGGTTTCCATTGAACCTTTCCATTGTACAAAAGGTTCTTTATAGTGGAAAAAGGTTCTTTAGATTATTGAAATGTTCTTCGCATTTAGAAAAAAATGGTTCTTTTTGGAACTGTTCACTAAAAGGTTCTTTGGGAAACCAAAAATTGTTCTTCTATGGCATCACTGTGAAAACCCTGTGTTTTGGAACCATTATTTTTAAGTGCTAAACTTTTCCATTGCACAAAAAGTTCATAAATCATTAAAAATAAAGGTTTTTTATTGGCATCAACCAAAGGCAAAACCTTTAACATCCATAGAACCTCGCAATTCTGACTTTATATCTCGCAATTCTGACTTTATATCTCGCAATTCTGACTTTATATTTCGCAATTCTGACTTTATAACTCGCAATTCTGACTTTATATCTCGCAATTCTGACTTTATATCTCGCAATTCTGACTTTATATTTCGCAATTCTGACTTTATATCTCGCAATTCTGACTTTATATCTCGCAATTCTGACTTTATATTTCGCAATTCTGACTTTATAACTCGCAATTCTGACTTTATAACTCGCAATTCTGACTTTAAAACTCGCAATTCTGACTTTATATCTCGCAATTCTGACTTTATATCTCGCAATTCTGACTTTATATCTCGCAATTCTGACTTTATAACTCGCAATTCTGACTTTATATCTCGCAATTCTGACTTTATATCTCGCAATTCTGACTTTAAAACTCGCAATTCTGACTGACTTTATATCTCGCAATTCTGACTTTATAACTCGCAATTCTGACTTTGTCTCGCAATTCTGACTTTATGTCTCGCAATTTTGACTTTATATCTCGCAATTTTGACTTTATATCTCGCAATTCTGACTTTATATCTCGCAATTCTGACTTTATATCTCGCAATTTTGACTTTATATCTCGCAATTCTGACTTTATATCTCGCAATTCTGACTGACTTTATATCTCGCAATTCTGACTTTAAAACTCGCAATTCTGACTGACTTTATATCTCGCAATTCTGACTTTATAACTCGCAATTCTGACTTTGTCTCGCAATTCTGACTTTATGTCTCGCAATTTTGACTTTATATCTCGCAATTTTGACTTTATATCTCGCAATTCTGACTTTATATCTCGCAATTCTGACTGACTTTATATCTCGCAATTCTGACTTTATATCTCACAATTCTAACTTTATATCTCGCAATTCTGACTTTATAACTCGCAATTCTGACTTTGTCTCGCAATTCTGACTTTATGTCTCGCAATTCTGACTTTATATCTCGCAATTCTGACTGACTTTATATCTCGCAATTCTGACTTTAAAACTCGCAATTCTGACTGACTTTATATCTCGCAATTCTGACTTTATAACTCGCAATTCTGACTTTGTCTCGCAATTCTGACTTTATGTCTCGCAATTTTGACTTTATATCTCGCAATTTTGACTTTATATCTCGCAATTCTGACTTTATATCTCGCAATTCTGACTGACTTTATATCTCGCAATTCTGACTTTATATCTCACAATTCTAACTTTATATCTCGCAATTCTGACTTTATAACTCGCAATTCTGACTTTGTCTCGCAATTCTGACTTTATGTCTCGCAATTTTGACTTTATATCTCGCAATTCTGACTTTATATCTCGCAATTCTGACTTTATATCTCGCAATTCTGACTTTAAAACTCGCAATTCTGACTGACTTTATATCTCGCAATTCTGACTTTGTCTCGCAATTCTGACTTTATGTCTCGCAATTTTGACTTTATATCTCGCAATTTTGACTTTATATCTCGCAATTCTGACTTTATATCTCGCAATTCTGACTGACTTTATATCTCGCAATTCTGACTTTATATCTCACAATTCTAACTTTATATCTCGCAATTCTGACTTTATAACTCGCAATTCTGACTTTGTCTCGCAATTCTGACTTTATGTCTCGCAATTCTGACTTTATATCTCGCAATTCTGACTGACTTTATATCTCGCAATTCTGACTTTAAAACTCGCAATTCTGACTGACTTTATATCTCGCAATTCTGACTTTATAACTCGCAATTCTGACTTTGTCTCGCAATTCTGACTTTATGTCTCGCAATTTTGACTTTATATCTCGCAATTTTGACTTTATATCTCGCAATTCTGACTTTATATCTCGCAATTCTGACTGACTTTATATCTCGCAATTCTGACTTTATATCTCACAATTCTAACTTTATATCTCGCAATTCTGACTTTATAACTCGCAATTCTGACTTTGTCTCGCAATTCTGACTTTATGTCTCGCAATTTTGACTTTATATCTCGCAATTCTGACTTTATATCTCGCAATTCTGACTTTATATCTCGCAATTCTGACTTTAAAACTCGCAATTCTGACTGACTTTATATCTCGCAATTCTGACTTTATAACTCGCAATTCTGACTTTATATCTCGCAATTCTGACTGACTTTATATCTCGCAATTCTGACTTTATAACTCGCAATTCTGACTTTAAAACTCGCAATTCTGACTTTATATCTCGCAATTCTGACTTTATAACTTGCAATTGCGTGTTATAAAGTCAGAATTGCTAGATATAAACTCGCAATTCTGAGAGAAAAAAGTCAGAACTGTGAGATAAAAAGTCAAAATTATACCTTTTTTATTTGGTGGTGGGAACAAGCTTCCATAGAAAAGGGTTCTTTAGCTCATTCAAATTTTTGTTACACCAAGAACAAAGTGGTTCTTTTCAAAACTGTTCACTCTTCCTTTGGGAATCTAAAATAGTTCCTCTATGGCATCACTGCTAAAAACCCTTTTGGAAACTTTATTTTTAAGAGTGAAAGAACTTTTTTTCCACAAGGAAGAACCTTGTGTGGAATGAAAAGGTTCCATTGATGTTAAAGGTTCTTCATGGAACCATAGATGCCAATAAAAAAAACTTTATTTTTAAAAGGAACAAAAACATGGTTCCTCTATGGCTTTGCAGTAAAAACACTTTTTTGGAACCTTTCATTTTAAAAGTGTATAGTGAGTCATTAATCACGGGTATTGATTTGATTCGATTTATACTTTATTAATCCCCAAGGAAATTCAAGAGTAGTCAGGTTTCAGGATTGAACACTAGTCTTTGTGCTTCTTTTCTGCCGTTCTCATACAGACATGCTCTTGTGTTTCACATCATCCAGCTTTGCTTCATCTTCATCATCTGAAATTGAGCAGCATTCAAGTCTTTCAGCTCCTGAAGCAAACAGCTTCAGCTCCACTGAACACCTTCCCAAAGCACTTGGAATCAAATTGGTGCTTCTTGGCAAATAATAGACAAACGTTTGTGTTCTTCTTGGTGTTCTTTCTGATTGTGGCACCACAAACGCTGAGCTGTGAGGAGCCTGCAGTTCTTTGGACGATCTTTTGTGATGGTCTGGATGATTTTAGGCTGCGCCTCTGGAGAAACCTTGGCAGGCCGGCCGCTCCTGGGGAGTTTCACCACTGTTCCAAGAGTTCTTCGCTCCGACATTATGGCTCTCGCCGTTGGTCTGTTCAGATCCAGAGTCTTGGAATCATCTGTGTAACCTTTTCCTGACTGATAGACTCAATATATGAGTATCTCTTTTTTATTCTCTCATTAAAACTCTCTTTGATCAGGTGAATTGTGCTTGTTAAATCTTTGTGAGGGTCAATGGCACAGTTGCTCACAGCTGACTTTAATCAATCAAATTATACATTAAAACAGCTGTTGGATTCATGGGTTGCACATGAGGTATTAGTATGTAGAGCATCTGCTGTGTGAATTGTGATGTATTGCTGTGTTGTGCAGCACCCCTGTCAAAGACAAAGAAGTAAAGATCAGGATTAATGCAAAGAGAATCAGTTACCAGTGCACCTAAAATCATTATTAGGACTTCTCAGGAGGACTTAAATGCATCAGCAACAGTGGCAAACATCTGCAAACAGAGATGAGAATGTGTTTGGTCAATCACAGGCTGTTTGGTGTTACAGAGACATTCATAATCGTTCAGCACGCTTCTGTTGTTTGGATGTTTCAGCCCTCTGAGGTTCATTTCTCTCCTTTGACACACAGGAAAACACTGACGACCTCTCTTCACATTTTTCACCATCTACGGTTTGGAAAACTCTTGTGTTTTGGGTCGACACGGATCATTTGGCCAGACCAACACACACGCACACATAAACATGCATACATGCACTCACATGTGCGCTGACACACGCTAGTAATGTTTGTGCGAGTCTGATGTGACGCCGAACACAGACATGCTGTTAAATCAACCAAAACTCAATCCAATGTCTTTAAGAGATTTGATGATCACAAATATTCTTCCTCACATAGCTCATATCAAAAAAGGTTCTATAAATGAAGCGCCCGACGGAACCCTTTAAGGTTCTACATATGAAGCGCCCGACGGAACCTTTTAAGGTTCTACATATGAAGCGCCCGACGGAACCCTTTAAGGTTCTACATATGAAGTGCCTGACGAACCCTTTAAGGTTCTACACATGAAGCGCACGACGGAACCCTTTAAGGTTCTACATATGAAGCGCCCGACGGAACCTTTTAAGGTTCTACATATGAAGCGCACGACGGAACCCTTTTTAGGTTCTACATATGAAGCACCCGACGAACCCTTTAAGGTTCTACATATGAAGAACCTGATGGAACCCTTTTAAGGTTCTATATATGAAGAACCTGATGGAATCCCTTAAGGTTCTATATATGAAGAACCTGACGGAACCCTTTAAGGTTCTATATATGAAGAACCTGATGGAACCCTTTAAGGTTCTATATATGAAGAACCTGACGGAACCCTTTAAGGTTCTACATATGAAGAACCTGACAGAACCCTTTAAGGTTCTATATATGAAGAACCTGATGGAACCCTTTAAGGTTCTATATATGAAGAACCTGACGGAACCCTTTAAGGTTCTATATATGAAGAACCTGACGGAACCCTTTAAGGTTCTACATATGAAGAACCTGACAGAACCCTTTAAGGTTCTATATATGAAGAACCTGATGGAACCCTTTAAGGTTCTATATGTGAAGAATCTGACAGAACCCTTTAAGGTTCTATATATGAAGCACCTGACGGAACCCTTTAAGGTTCTATATATGAAGAACCTGACGGAACCCTTTAAGGTTCTACATATGAAGAACCTGACAGAACCCTTTAAGGTTCTATATATGAAGAACCTGATGGAACCCTTTAAGGTTCTATATATGAAGAACCTGACGGAACCCTTTAAGGTTCTACATATGAAGAACCTGACAGAACCCTTTAAGGTTCTATATATGAAGAACCTGATGGAACCCTTTAAGGTTCTATATGTGAAGAATCTGACAGAACCCTTTGAGGTTCTACATATGAAGCGCCTGACAGAACCCTTTAAGGTTCTATATATGAAGAACTTGATGGAACCCTTTAAGGTTCTACATATGAAGCGCCTGACGAACCCTTTGAAGCACTATATAGAACCTTTTCTTCTAAGAGTGCAGTGTGGACAGAGAGCGTATTGAAATGAAAAGGTCATTTTCAAATGCATTCAGATTAATGTAGACATAGATTTATATCAGGCTGTGCGCCTACAAGTTTATTTATGGTCATTCAGCCTGATTAGTGTCTGACATCAGCATACAGCAGGTGATGAACCGACGGCGCTCCTCATTTGATCACGACTCTAGAATCAGAGCATAACGTGTCTCTGATGTTTGAGGTCATTCACTCGCTGACTCACACTGACTCGCCCATCACATATTACCCAAGACAAATAACGACCCTCTGATGATGTCATCCAATCAGATCTGTGTGTTAGATCCATCAGCAGCACAACGACAGGCAGACAGATGCAGAGGGCGACAGACGGCGGATGTTCACAGCTGCAGAATCTTGTTTTCCTGTCGTCTGACAAAAGCCCCTCAGTGGTAAAGATTAATGCCACAGTAAACACACACACACAGCAGCCGCGGGCAGCATTTTTCTAAGCGTGTGTCACTGTTGGCTTCAGACGCATTTGGAGACGCGTCACATGCTGTTGGACTGACAGTAAGAAACCCAACAGCACCGACACCTGATGATTGTAAAAACATAAGAGCTTAAAGTCGACATGAAACGGAAGTTGCGCTAACCTTTTCTCCCCTATTGTGCCGTATATCCAAGTAAAACGATTTCTGGAACAAGAACAAATGTAGGGCGGGGCTTGATTTTGTCCGTGGGGACTTGATTGGATGGTTGTGGTTTGCTATTGGTGGATCTCATGACAGGTTGCCCCGCCTTCGTCATCAGAGAAGAAAAGATCTTCTGATTCAAGATTACCAGGAACATGAATTTATAACAATAATGATGTGCTCCGATAAATCAATAAATAAATCACAGATAAATGGAATAAACATTGCAATGTTCCATAAAAAAATAAGAACTATCAATTTTGATCTCATGGCAACTTGAAGGAACAGCCAAGAAGGAGCCTAATATGTGTTTACAAACTAAGCAGCATGTTCAGTCGTGTCTGTAGTGAATTCATGGACACACACAGTGTCACAGCTCGAGTCTGCAGCTTTGGTTTCGTACTTGTAAACGTCTCATATATGAAGGTTCTATATATGAAGAACCTGATGGAACCCTTTAAGGTTCTATATATGAAGAACCTGATGGAACCCTTTAAGGTTCTACATATGAAGCGCCTGATGGAACCCTTTAAGGTTCTACATATGAAGAACCTGACAGAACCCTTTAATTCTTCTTTAATTCTTTAATTTAGATTCTTCATATATAGAACCTTAAAGGGTTCCATCAGGCGCTTCATATATAGAACCTTAAAGGGTTCCATCAGGTTCTTCATATATAGAACCTTAAAGGGTTCCATCAGGTTCTTCATATATAGAACCTTCATATATGAGACGTTTACAAGTACGAAACCAAAGCTGCAGACTCGAGCTGTGACACTGTGTGTGTCCATGAATTCACTACAGACACGACTGAACATGCTGCTTAGTTTGTAAACACACTCATTAGACTGTTTCTGAGCGGGTTTTGGATGCTTTCGCTCTCATAATGAAAAACATGAATTCTAAAAGCGTTACTGGCTTCAGGCAGTGCATGATGGGAAATAACGCCACTTCTCGACATCTTTACACACTGGAATCTGGTGATTTTGGCATTACCGCAGAAATCAAAATGCTTAAGATGTGAAAAACATGAAGTCGAGCGTCTCGTCAGGAATTGGGAATCATTCCAGTGTGTTTGTACTAAACGACCCGGAACGCTTCTAACGACTGAACGTCCGGCGCTCAAAATGACTTTCCTCCTTGTCTTGTTTTCAGCACAAATATCTAAACATTCATAAATCAAGATGCATTTACTGGAGAAGCAAAATGACAGAGGAAATTAAGTCTTGTTTTGATAAAAATGAAGTGAGTTTAAGCTTAAAACAAGAACAAATATCTGCCTGTTGGGCTTAGAAAAATAAAGATTATTTTGATTACCATATTGTTCTTGTTTTAAGCTAAAAAAAAAATCACTTCATTCTGATGCATTTTTCACTAAACAAGACTTAATATCTTCAGTCATTTTGCTTCTCCAGTAGACGTATCTTGATGGAAGAAATCTCTTTTTTTGCAGTGTTTCTCTTTCGATGTGAAATACTCATACTCATACTGAAACCTGTTCATCACTCCTCTGCATTTATTTGTTCCAGCTGTTTGTGGGTTTCTGTATTACTGCTGCTTCACGGTCAGGGTGGGTGAAACTGTGCTCTTACTTTACTAGGTCATCTGACTGCGAAAACACTCAGAACACCCTAGCAACCGTGTAGCAATTCCCCAGCAACCAGCCACAACAGTGATATTTGACAGTCGCCCCGTCTCTGTTCTTCTGTCCAGCACACAGAATCTGTCCGACTCCAACTGAGGAATTCTGGAAAGCCCCTCTGTCTGAGAGAGAGGTTCACGTGAGCTGCGAGATGAATGCGAGCAGCTGTCTGACGTCACCCAGCGCTCCTCCACCCAAACTCACATCAGCTTACACTCAACAGGAATCAAAGTTTCGACTGTGATTCTGATTTGGATGCAGTTCTTCTGTCTGACTCCAGAAGGTTTCGTGCCAGATTTTACAACAGTTTTAAACTGATGAAATCTGAAGCGTCTCAGCACGTTTCACGTTTTTTCTGACTTCAGATCTGCGCCAGCTTTGTTCTCCTCGAACTTCAATCTGCACTTAGACAAGAGCGCCACCTTATGACAGCAATTTACAACCATTTACTTTCTGAATACAAGCTCCTGATCTCATTATTGTATCTAAAGAAATGTTAGTCATAATCTTTTCATCTAAATGCTCTACCTCTGTTAAAATCATCTAGCTCAGCTTATATATGTATTTTGATTTTTAACTGTTTTATCTTATTTACATTTTGTTTTATTTTAAACCATTTTAAGTCATCATGAACAGTCAAATATCTATTCAGTCATCATTTTAGGCCACTGTTGAATATGTAAATATAAAATATAATAAATAAAAAACACAAATAAATAAATATAAACATAAATGAAAAATAAATGAAAGAAATAATAAAAATAAATGAATGAAGAAAAAAGTAATACACAAATAAATTCAAGATTAAATTTAATTAAAATGAATTATATATTTGTGTTATCAAGTCATTTAGTCCTATAATTTATTTTCCCATTATTACATATTCATTTATCTATTTATTTATTTTTTAATTTTTACAGGTTTGGTTCTCCATTGTTGTAGGTGATGCACAGTAATCCAAAAATGATTAACATAAGAAAAGTTGCAACAAAACAGCATTAAACTCATTAAAATCCCACTAACCTTGGTTTATATCAGTCTCTCCTTTCTTCCTTCTCTGCAAATGTCTCTACTGCAAAACTTACAATTCCTCTGACTCTTGCATGCTTTTCAAAACCTTTTCCTCTCATTTTAGTCCTCCTCCTTCCTGTCCTTCATCAACCCTGACAACTTTGCCACATTCTTCATAAATAAATCAATAACCATCAGAGGCCAATTTTCCACAAAACAAACGAACACACATATCCCCTCCTCTCCACTCTCGGAGGCTGACATCTCCAAACTCATCCTTTCCAGTCAGCCTACTACCTGTCCGCTTGATCTTATCCCCACTTCCATTCATTGCCACGACTCTTGAACGAGTCGTGTTAAACCAAGTCTCTACCTTTCTTACTCAGAACAACCTCCTGGACAACAACCAGTCTGGCTTCAAAAGCGTCCACTCAACTGAGACTGACACTCTCTGGTATTGAAGCTCTGAGACTTCCAAATCATCCGTACTCATCTTCCTGGATCGGCTTTTGACACAGTTAACCTCCTGTCAAACCTCATGATGAAGAGCATCTCAGGAACTTCCTCTCAGGTAGGTTCTTCAGAGAGGTGAGGTGTCTAAGTCACATCATCTAGATACTGGAGTGCCTCAGGGCTCGGTGCTTGGACCGCTTCTCTTCTCCATCTAAATGTCATTACTAGGATCTGTCATTCAGGAACATGTTTTTTTTCTTTCACTGCTATGCTGATGATGCACAACTCTACCTCTCATTCCAGATGATCCGACGGTCGCTGCTCGCATCTCAGCCTGCCTGACAGAGATTTCGTGATGGATGAAGGACCACCATCTTCAACTCACCCATGTGAAGACAGAACTGCTTGTGGTCTCGGCCAACCCTACACTTCATCACAACTTCTCCATTCAGCTAGATTCTTCAAGCATAAATCCATCCAGGACAGCCAGGAACCTTGAAGTTGTGATTGATGATCATTTTAACTTCACAGATCACATTGCTAGAACTTTAGCCACTTTCAAGAAACAGCTGAAGACGTATCTTTTTCGTCAACACTTGACCTATTAATACTAACACTTACTATTCTACATATATCGATTTAAAAAACAAAACACCTTGCTATGTGTACTGTGCTAGACTGAGACTAGTCACAGCACCTGTTGTTACCTTTTGTTGGTTTGATTGCTTCTATTGTTCTCATTTGTAAGTCGCTTTAATGATGTGTTACTGCTGGGAAATGAGAAGATTCTCTGGACCTTAAGCCTTCACGTCTGCTGGTCTTGCTTTAGGATTTGATTTTGATATAAAACACGTCTTTATACAATTGCATCAATTCCTGATGGATAAAATCATTCGTTTCTCATTGAACACAAGTAAAATGGTTGCAAAACACTCATTCTGAGAAAACAAACACATGTGGTACAGTAGATAGTTTACTGAAAACAGTTTAATTGTATTAACGATCAGTCAGAGAACAGTTACTGCATGTACAGAAGCTGTGACTTCACCATCAGAACGGCAGAGATGCGTGATAGTTTCACATTAGTTACCAAAGCATGTTCACGTTTATGTACATAGTGCAAAAGACACGCCGACGAGAATCACTCCAAACACAGAGAGAGAAGGAGAGAGAGAGAGAGAGAGACACGGATCCGAACGCTGCTACAGGAAGCTTATTGCACTGAGATCAATCGTGATGATCCAGAACATTTACACGGTTACATCACGACGGATCGGACTCTCCATTCGCCCTCACGTTAGTCACGAATACACCCGCTGAGACATTTACCTAGAGATCGTTAATGTACATCATTATAACGTCAGAAATCCTTCATGTGGAGTTGAACGTGGCTGAGCCGCATCCAAGACTAAAGATGGAGGAGAAAGACCGAAGTAAACATGGTTAGAAAGACAAACACACACGGAGAGGAGCTTCTGCCCATCTGAAGCACCAGAATACGGTACAGCAATTTACCGACACGACCGCAGAAAACGATCCCATCAGTACCAGGAGAAATCATTTAACACGTGAGATAAAACACCGCCCATCTGTTTCAATTCAAGCGCGATAAATAGAACCGAAGACGACAGAATATTAGAAACATTTAAACATGTTATTTACACCAGGATTCGTTCATTTGTCCAAGTCATTAATTATGCATCGAGTTTCTCTTCTGCAGCGTTCGTTAATGCTTTGGTTAGACTAAACGCACGCTTAGATGTTGGAATGAACAAATGTTCGTTTCCTTCATTAATTTTAAGAAAGAATTCACCCAAACCTTCAATCATTTACTCGCCCTCATGTCGCTTTAAACAAGCATGACTTTATTTCTTCAGTGGAAGCATCATGACAGTGGTTCAAATGAATCGAGTGATTCGGCTCGACGTTTAATGGAATCGTTCAGCCAAAAATGGTCATTCTGTCATCATTTAACATTTAAATTATTCAAATGACATCTGAAATGTTGTTCAGAAATGATGACAGAATGAACTATTCCTTTAAGACATCAAGTCACAGCACAACCAACGGTGCGTTTTGAGATGAACAAAGGTGATATGTGTCATATGGACGACTGTTATGATGCTTTACGGTGCCATTTTTGCAGCTCAACGGCATCAGTCATTGTTCGTAATGATGAAGAGCATCATCTGAAGATGAAAAGTCGGGCGGGTTTGAGGGTGAGCCGATGATGACAGCGTTTAAACGGTCGGTGAATCGTTCACAGAGAGTGTGTGAGCGGGTGATCTGTCCGTTATAGTTTCCTGAGTCAGTGTTTGAGTGTGTGAAATGGCCGTCAGCCTGTGTGCGCGTCTGGCTCCGGCACGTCTTTATCGTCGGCCGCCGGTTCGGCGAGGTCAGAGGAGTCGAGCTCTTCCTCGTCACTTATCCGCACCTCCTCGTCTTCCTCGTCCTCCGTGCTGCTCTGTCGCCGCAGCTGCAGGTTCTCCAGCGTCTTGGAGACCCACGACTCAATGCGGCTGCTGAGCGGCACGATGGGCTCGGGTGCGTAGTCCTCCTCCTCTTCCTCCTCCTCGTCCTCCTCCTCCAGCATGCCGGGCACCAGCGTGCTGGTGGTGCTGGTGATGGTGGAGTTGAGCCGGTCGCGGCAGCTGCCGTCCAGGGAGCCGGTCTCGGTGCTCTGCTGCGACGCCCACTCCAGCCGGTCGTCCGTGCGGGACTCGTCCCTCTCTGGCGCTCGGGCAGCTGCGGGACTCGGGCTGGGCACCGGCTGTGGAGGCGGTGACGCGACCTCACGCTGTTCTTTGTTGCTCCCTCTGCTGATGGGCTCAGACTCTGGGGCGTCTGCATTCTCCACCATCGTTCTCCAGTTGGTTTCTGCACACAGAACATTTAGAGATTGATTATTTTCCTCATATTCTCCATTGTTCAGCTCCTCTCTTCCCAGTCTGTCAGTAACACTCTGTCTCTATGAAGCCCCTCCTTCTGAAAAGCACAATGTGCTCTGATTGGTCGGCTGGAGCAGTGTGTTGTGATTGGTGTTTGGGAAATCACGCCCCTTCCCATAACCGCCAGTTTCAACACACTACTAACTAACTCAACCAGGCCCCGCCCCTTTATCCTGCATATGAATTATTTAAATGAGGAATATTGTGAAGAAAACTCAAGATGGAGGGAGTTCAGAAACACTGACACTGATATAGAGAAGAACTGAAACTAAAGATCTCTGTAAACAGAGACATTTTAATCATTCACGATCCAACATTGTGATATCACACGGCCCTGGTCATACCGTATTCCTTCTCGTTGACCTCTGAGATGGGCTCAGAGATGACGCTGCAGAAGGAGATTGCGCTGGCGGCAGACGGGTTTCTGGAGTGGCCCATGTGGTGCGTGACCTTCTTGACGTTCTTCAGCGCCTCCTCGGCCTGCTCCTGCTCCAGAGCGCTGACCATATCCTTATACGCCCTCCGCGCCTCCTCCGTCAGAGACACCAGCTTATTGAACAGACCCTGAACACAAACACACACTTACTTACATGCATGCATCTGGCAGAGGCTTTCATCTATTGCATTTAAGGTATGTTTTATGCATGAGTGTGTGTGTGTGTGTGTGTGTGTACCTCTGCTCCAGAGTAGTTAAATATTCCCACGACGCTCACAGGCACAAGTTTATTCACGCAGCGGCCCAGAGCCTTACGGCCCAGAGCGAAGACGAACGGGATCTCCTGCTCCCTCGCCATGGCGATGACGTTATAAAGAGCCTCGTCCAGACCACCTGCACACACACACACCACAAAAACACATTAAACACTTTCGATTCAGACTGTGGGACTCATGAAGTAATTACAGATGGTTTCTCAATGCAGCTCAACAGGAGCGTTTCTCACCTTTGGCCTGGATCTTCTCACAGTTGGGCGAGATGATGACACATTTGATCTTGTGCAGTTTCATGTGTTTGGTGACCTCTCGCAGTCCCATGACCAGCCGCCGCTTGGCTTTGGCTTTGCTGGGCTCCTTCTGATAAATGCGCTCCTGAAAGCGAACCAACTCCTGCAGGAGCAGCGTCACGCTCTCGTCGATGTCCTTACTCAACACCTGATTACAGTACCTGACACACACACACACACATTTACGTCACGATACATCAAATGGACTGATAATCTACAGCTGTTTCATAGCAAACAATGTAAAAAACATGAAATGAATCCTCAAAGAAGGGTCTATTTACACCTTAAAGGGTTAGTTCAGCCAAAAATGTAATTTCTGTCATGAATTCCTCACCCTCATGTCGTTCCACACCCGTAAGACCTTCGTTCATCTTCAGAACACAAATTAAGATATTTTTGATGAAATCTGAGCGGTTTATGACTCGTCCATAGACAGCAATATAATCAACAGTTTCAAGGTCCAGAAAGGTACTAAAGACATCGTTAAAACAGTCATGTGACTGCAGTGGTTCAACCTTAATGTTATGAAGAGACGAGAATACTTTTTGTGCGCAAAAACAAAACAAAAATAACTACGTTATTCATCAATCTCTTCTGTCATTATCTTACGCAGGTGACGCAGTAACACAGTGAAGCTTCCGTGTTTACGTCCGAATGCCGGCTCAGCATTGGCCAAAGCTGATCACGTGATCAGCACGACGCATGCAGGAGCCGGCCAATAATGAGTCGGCGTTCTGACGTAGAACCTGGAAGCGCTGGACGTAAACAACGAATGAGAATGACACAGAAGAGAAGAGATTGATGAATAAAGTCGTTATTTTTGTTTTGTTTTTGTGCACAAAAAGTTTTCTCGTCTCTTCATAACATTAAGGTTGAACCACTGCAGTCACATGACTGTTTTAACGATGTCTTTAGTACCTTTCTGGACCTTGAAAGTGTTGATTATATTGCTGTCTATGGACGAGCCATAAACCTCTCGGATTTCATCAAAAATATCTTAATTTATGTTCTGAAGATGAACGAAGGTCTTACGGGTGTGGAACGACATGAGGGTGAGGAATTAATGACAGAAACTTCATTTTTGGGTGAACTAACCCTTTAAGGTCAGTTTGGACTGTTATAGAGCAAATAAACAACAAATACATTTGCTGAAACAAAACAAAAAATTAAAAAACGGTATCGGTATCAGAATCAGCCAATTTTCTTGTAAAAATCAGTAAGCGGCCATGAAAAATCAACAGTGCAGTAAATTTTGTAAAATGTGAATCATGACTCCACCCACTAGGAGCCTGTTAAACACTTTAAACAGGATGAATTTTGGGTGTTTAAGCTTTCAAATGATACTTAATTTATGATGATTACTAAAATATGTGAAAGGGAAAAAAGACAAAATAAGGGTTTACAGTTTAAAATTCTAAATCAATCAGATGTTTGGAATCAAAAGCCTGATTGTGTGCGAGCTCAAAAATAAGTGTCATTTTAGTGCGAGTGGCCAACAGAAAATAATCCTTATTGTTGAGACCTTCACACACACACTCACACACACAGTGTGTATTGAGGAGCACAGAGCCTCACACTGTTCCAAACCCACTCAAAGCCTGTAGAACGAGCAGCACAAAGGCCCGTCTGAGATCTGACAGGAAGAGACTGTGGGCCGCTGTATCTTCACTGCTGTGAACTCAGTGACCTGTGACCCTCACGAACCTCAGCACCCGTTTACAGATTGTGACCACATTAGATTGAATCATAGAACCGTTTGGACCCCGTTCACACCTGTATCTGTTCACACCTGTGTTTAGCACTGAACACTGGTGACTGGATCACATGACGAATCTTAAGACCAGCTGTGAACAGGGTAGGGTAGTGTGTGTGTGTGTGTGTGTACTCACTCTCTGAACCTGCGGCTGTGGATCTTGGTGATGGCAGACGCCGCCATGGGGCTCCCGATGCCCGAGCTGGCGGGTGAACCCTGTGACACGGGCGTGATGCTGTACGGAGAGTTCTGACTCGCTGGAGACAGGGACGCATCACTGGGCATGCTCAGACCATTTTCTACAACACACACATAGAAGACAGATGAAGACTGCCGCCCACCTTACACATTATTGTGTTTGTGATCATAAATATATATATATATATATATATATATATATATATATATATATATATATATATATATATATATATATACACTGCAATATGAAAAAATACAGGCATTTTCACCAGATGACTTGTATAGCTCTATTTGGATACAAATAATTTTGAACTGTGATATTATATAACATTTAATACATCACAATAATAATAATAATTTGCAAAAGCTATTTTTTTTTTGTATTTTTAATATTTTAGTAGTTTTATAATAATATTTTTTGTATTTTTATATTTTTAAAAAAGACAGCAATATATTACCATTGTACTGTAATAAAATAAAATATAAATAAAATGAAATAATAAAAAGTATGCATTTGATTTAATATGAAGCAAAAAGATAATACTTAATAATAATTCTAAATTAAACAAATATATATATATATATATATATATATATATATATATATATATATATATATAGTAAAATACATATTAATATTATTATATAATTATTAATAAAAAATAAAATTGCAATTCTAATATTTACATCTTAAGTTATTCATTTTCAAAACTGCATCTGCAATAAAAATAATTTTAAACTGTGACATATAACATTTAATCTTACAATAACAATAATTTATATATAAATTATATTATACATATATTATTATCATTGTGAGATGTTAAATAGATACATACCTGTATATATTTATTTATAAAGTTTAACTTATAAAAAATATTATAAAGTAAAAGAAAACATTATAAAGTTGTAAAATATATATAGTATATATATAAACTATTTTTTGTATTTTTAATATTGTAATTGTTATATTGTTTATTTATAAATATTTTTAAAAAGACAGCAATATATTACCATTGTACTATAATTTAAATATAAAAATATGCATTTGATTTAATAATAAAAAGAAATAATATTTAATAATAATTCTAAATATATGATTTAAATAAATATATTTAAAATAAATAATAATATAATTTTATATATATATATATATATATATATATATATATATATATATATATATATAAAATTATATATATTTAATTATATATAATTATAGTAAAATATATATTATTATATAATTATTACAGTTTTTATTTACAGAACAATTGGAGAATTGCAATACTAATATTTACATCTTAATATCTTTATTTTCAAATATTAAACCATCAAGCTTTTAATTTGGAGAAAAACTTCAGGAAGACGAAGTTTAGGTGAGAACAGACTTGCTTTCTTAGAACAAATCTGGAGAAATGCTGTAAACCTCCATTCACAAAACTGATGCGTAGTCGCATATTTCACAGCAGTGTCACGCAGATTTGATGAGGATCACATGATGTGTTTGTGTGTGTTCGTACCGTCCTGCTCCTGTGTGAGCGGGTCAGTGAAGCTCAGAGCGTCTCTCTGCTCGTCGGTTTCAGACACGCCGAGATCAGCGGGACTCTTGCCCTTCTTCACCTCACGCTCCTGCAGAATAATCTATACACACAGAGAGAGAGAGAGAGGGAGGGGTTAATGTGCTGTGATGTCATATCCTGTCACGCTCAGCGTCATGTGTGATCTGAAGCACCTTCTTCATGGCGGTGGTCTTCTTGACTTTGGGAATCTCTCTCTCTTTGCCTCTCTTGATGCGCGGTGCACTGGAGTCCAGGATGTTGTGTGGGGGGGTGTACGTGTTTTTGAGTCCCGTCACTCGACTGCCGCCATCTTTACTGTGCAGAGCGCCCACTGTCCCGACTGACAACAACACACACACACACACCAGTGTTAGTTTATTCTATTCTAACTCAAACTTTCAGAGAAAATGTTTTTGAATAGAGACTGAAAGAGTTGTTGCATGAAGCCAGAAGTCATGTGACCGTAGTGTAGTTTGTTTATATCCTACATTTAACTATTTATTTCTGCTGATTTTATTTAATTTGTGAAGATTATTATGATGAACAAAACACGTGACACTGTGACCGAACCAGATGCAACATGACACTGCGACATGATCTTTTCATGTATGAGTTTTTGTCCTAATCATCAGCAACAATTCTATTTAGAGCTGCACGATTCTGGATAAATTGAGAATCACAATTGTTTTGTTTCAAACAGAGATCACGATTCTCCCATGATTCTGAACAAACAACTAAACAAAATAGCGTAATTTATTAGAGGTTCTGACAAAATGTTAATCGCTGCAGTCCAAATAAAATGTATAATTAATCGGAATTATTTAAAGAAAATGAATGAATGATTCAATGACTCACTCATAAATACTTTCATTATTGGATGAATCAGCGTTTTTGAACGAATCTCTTGAATGAAATGAATGAAAATGTAGCAATTCATTTCGGATGGATGCATCGATTCTTTTTGAATAAATCCATTGATTGATTTTGAATAAATGTATCGATGCGTTTTGAATAAATGTAGCGATTCATTTCGGATGTATGTATCGATTCTTTTTAAATAAATGTATCGATGCGTTTTAAATGTAGCGATTCCTTTTGAGAAATGTAGCTATTCTTTTCAAAAAATGTAGTGATTGTTTTTGAATAAATGTATCGATGTGTTTTAAATGTAGCGATTATGAATAAATGTGGCGATTCATTTCAAATGGATATATTGATTCTGTTTGAATAAATGCATCGATGCATTTTGAATGTAGTGATTCTTTTAAAAAAAAATTTAGTGATTCCTTTTGAATAAATGTAGATTGTTTTTGAATAATGTATCGACATGTTTTGAATAAATGTAGCGATTTATTTTAAAAGTAGCTGTTTTAAAATAAAAGTGCTTCATTTTTAAAAATAGCGATTCATTTTGAATAAATGTAGGGATTAATAAATTACCAATACAACTAATGGCACATTTACAAGAAATAGCTGACTTTTGTTTTGAAAAATAATGTGCATGTTTAGAGTGTTATAGTTTTGCACCTGTGTATGACAGTGGTTTGGTGTTGTTGAGTTGTCGTGCTCTCATGGCCTGTTGTTGTTTCTCCAGCGCCGCCAACATGTCGCCCAGATCCAACTGCACCGGTGTCCTGCTCTTCTTACCAGCTGCTTTAGTCAGAGCCTCCTAAACACACACACACACACACACACACACATTGAGATGTTCAGCCCTGGCAGATGTGATGTTCAGGACACTCCTCTACAGACTGAGAGTGTTTGTACCTGTAGTTTCTTCTGCTCCATGCTGATCTCGGAGTACTCCTGCGCTGTGGCCAGAGCGGCGGCCAGCGCTTTCTTCCTCTGACTCTTGGCTCTCTTGGGCACGGAGCTGGTGATAGGGATGGGCGTCTGCACGATGCTTATGGGGGAATTCTCCGGGAGGTTTTCCAGCTGCACACACACACAGGTTTAAGGCCCTGATAAACTCGAAGAACAAACTGGTGTGGCGAAACAGCTTGTTAAAGTGAATTTTCTGGGTAAGTTCGCTCCATCTGGCATACGCCTTCAAGCTACCATTGGTCCATGTGTTGATGATGCAATAAGTGGGTGTGGCCCAAAAACTCAGCCTTCTTTGAGATGTAAATCTTCTCTGATTCATTTTGTTAAGGTCAGACGCGAGTTAAAACATGAACACACTGAGAGCTGCTTTATAGTAGAAACTGACGATGAACTTCCAAACGAAAGCGACATTGACGCTATTTTTAATAATATAAATCTGCTGCTTTAATTTGAATTTGTGCTCTCTGCTTCTGTGAAACACTCACCAGGTTCTTGGGCAGTTTGGGTTGAACTGGATCCGGTTTATTCCGCTGAGCAGTGCCACCTGTGGCAAGATCAGGAAACTCTTCCTCATCCTGAAAAGCAGGAAAAACAGAGACAATCAGCACAATAAATACAGATAATACTGTATGTGTGTGTGTGTGTGTGTGTGTGTGTGTGTGTACCTGAAAGTACAGTGGCTCGGGTGTAAGGTGTGTGTTGGGGGTCTCTGGAGGGGTTGATCTCCTCTGTCCTCCTGCACGACCTCCAAAATTCATCTGGAAGTCCTGCGGGTCAGATGATGTAAAGTAACTCACAGGTATCAGAGCAACACTGTCATGTGACCGGTCGAGATGTACCTGTGTGTAGCTCCTCTGCTCAGGTGTTCTGCTGCCTCTGTGGTACGGCGTGTTCCTGTCTGTCCACGGCTTCTGGATGGCCTGTGAGGAAACATTCCCCCAGCTGACCGCTGTAAACACACACACACACACACACACATGCTTTTAAAGGCCTGTTTACCCCAAGAATAATAACTATAACAATAACTACAATGAAAACATTAGCTATGATGCTAACTATAATGTTAAATAAAATAACTATTATGATAATTATAACGATAACTGTAACTGATAATAACTGACGACAACTATAACGATAACTATAATAACTATTATATAACATAAAACAACTATGATAATAACAATGCTTATAACAGTAACTATAATGATAACAATAAAATCCTGGATGGATTCTGATTGGCTGTCAATGTTTTTATCATTCATCAGCTGGAAAAAAACTGCTCTGAAAGTGATTCCAATGATATCATTTCTCTGTTATCGTTATAGTTGTGGTCTTCTCTCTTAAAGTTTGAGCAATTATTGCAATCTTTATGGTCACAGTTATCGTTCTTGGCATGAACTGACCAAACACAAGGACTTTGATCATGTTACGGTCGCTCATGAGTGTTCAGGTGAAAGAGATCTTACCTGTCATGACGCCAGCGTCCACAGCCTGCAAACAAACACACACAGATGAGTAAACAGCAACCATAATAACCCTCAATCTGAACAATCTGAACGTACCGCCGCGGGCGTGTGTTGATTGGTGGAGGTGTTGGCGGCTCCCTGGTTGTGTTTGGGGCTGCAGTAGCCGCTGTCGCTGTCGATGTCGGCCTCGCTGGCTCCCTGCTCACTGGACGACTCCTGCTGTGACGTGCGCCTGCGTCGAGCTTTATTCTTCCACAGCTGAGGACTCGCCTGATCCGACGCGCATCTGACCGCCCCTCCGGACGCCTCGCCGGGGAAGTCTGAAAACACACACAGCACGTGATGTTCAGGGTTCAAGGATGACTAGTTCAGGATTAAAGGTCAAAGGTCAGCTCAGTACCTGTCTGCTGTGCAGCATCCACCAGCAGCACCGTCTTGGACCTCCCATCAGGCCCGGCCGCACACACCTCCTTCTGTACCGCCACACTCCGCATCACAGGACGCTTGGCTCTCACTGGCTGAACCATCGGCTGCTGTGAGTGATGTAAACGACACATCGGCGTTAGTCTGAAATGTACGGGATGCCATTGGGCCATCTTGAATGTGTGGGTTCAGGGCTTGTCTTGTACCTTGTGCAGTACGGGGGTTCGTGAGACGCCTCTTCCTCTCTGCGTCTGGCCCTGCAGCGGCGGCCTCTCGCTGCAGTCGGATACGGGGTTCAACACGCCGGTCTGCAGGGGCCCCGCGTACGGCCCGGGGAAGGGCTGGTAGAAGCCCATTACAGGAGGGCAGGGCGTGGGCATGATGGCGTGATAGTACGCGGCATAATCGCTGGTGACGGGCGGCTGAGGGGACGACAGGATGGGGTACGCCAGGTACGGCCCGCCGGGGCTCGGGTTGAGCTGCTGCCAGCGCTGATCTCCGCTGTACATGGGCAGCTGCCGACTGAAGGTGGTTTATTTATAAAGTACAATTAAAACTACAAAACAAAGATGTCTGGGTTTCAACATCTCTCTAAACACCTCTATTACACAACATACAGTACCGGTCAAAAGTTTGAACACATTACTATTTTTAATGTTTGTGAAAGAAGTCTTTTCTGCTCACCAAGACTGCATTTATTTGATCAAAAATACAGAAAAAAACTGTAATATTGTGAAATATTATTACAAGTTAAAATAATGGTTTTCTATTTGAATATACTTTAAAATATAATTAATTTCTGCAATTCAAAGCTGAATTTTTAGCATCATTACTCCAGTCTTCAGTGTCACGTGATTCTAATATGACGATTTATTATCAATGTTGGAAACAGCTGCGCTGCTTAATATTGTTTTACAACCTGTGATTTTTGCATCTGGTGACACAGAAAAGACTCTTCAGCTGTGACTCACGCAGTGGCACAAAGTATGCACTTCCTCCAATTCAAAGTGAACAGGAAGGAAAACAAGCAGGGTGCATTAGGAATGGAGGCGATATCACACACACACACACACACACATATCTATAAATACATTTATAAATCAACCAAATCATGTTTTTATTTACATGTAATGTTTTACACAGGTTGAGTTGTGGACGTCTATGAGATGAGCTCAATGATATAGTCAAACAAACGTGTGTGAGAGAGAGAGTGTGTGTGTGTGTATGGGTGTGAGAGTTTGTGTGTGTGAGTGTGTGTGTGAGAAAGAGTGTGTGTATGTGTATGGGTGTGAGAGTTTGTGTGTGTGAGTGTGAAAGAGAGTGTGTGTGAGAAAGTGTGTGTGTGTGTGTGAATGTGTGTGAGTGAGTGTTTGTGTGTGCGTAATTTTGTTAGTGTGTGTGAGAATGTGTGAGTGTGTGTGTGCGTGTAATTGTGTGTGTGTGTGTGTAATTGTGTGTGTGTGCGCGTGTGTGTGTACCTGTTGCTCTGATTCTCTTGTACGAAGGGGTAGCAGGTGATTAGGTAGGAGGGGATTTGTGTGGGCTCAGCTCCACCCTCACCGCACAGACTCATGGGTAATAATGAAGCATCAACACCTTTCTTCTGAGGGATAAACGGTTCCACTTCAGCAGAGAGCTTCACATCCTGAAACACACACTCATGTATTTAAACACAACACTGAATTACAGTCCCTAGCATTCACTTGCATTTTTTACTTAAATATTGAAGTTTTATTCAAATTTTATAGACAGTATCTTTACACTGCAGAAATAGCAAACACAGTGTGCTAGTACACCATTCTGAGCCAGCATACACACACCAACACAGCGGTCACATGTCTTGCGGTTTAACATGTCTGAAACACCTGTCACCGATCAAAAACATCGTACAGATGAGTAAACGACAGATCTGACATGAATGATTCCCTTAGGGCAGCTCTGTTTCAGCATGCATTTCCTCGACAACAGCAAAATAACCAAAGGAATCTAGAGCGAGAACAGTCAGGTGACCATGATGTCATCACAATCCACACATTCCTGAACATCTCAGGTGAACTTCCTGCAGCGAAATCATTCCCATAATCATGTAGCGAAGCAGGAAGAGTCAATGATTAAACAGCAGAATGTCATGTGACACGTTGTATTTCCTCATCACAACATTATCAAACGCCACAAAATCTCTAATCACGGGAATATAAAGCACAGAACCGCCCTGATTCGAGATGCAACAGAATATTACAAACCGAATAATAATAATATTAATGTAATCCTGATTCTGATCAGAAACAAAGACACATCTGATGCTGTGTGTGTGTGTGTGTGTGTGTGTGTATACATGAGTGAGTGAATGGAGTGTGTGTTGTTATAGTATATAGCAGCAATTGTTTGTCTGTAGGTGGTGGGCGGAGCTTTGTACACTCTTCCGATTGTGACATCACACACAGCTGAGCAGATCTACATCATCTGCTCTCTCGTCCAATCAGATCACTGACAATAACATCAGTTCATGCTGATAATCATATCTCCAAATGTACACTATCCTATCGCTCTAAACTGCTCAACTCGACTACAAAACATTAACATCATGATTTTCTGTAAAGCTTTAGGATAAAATGTATGTGATCAAGACTAGTGACATAATAGGCATCACTTCAGGGATTACAGTGAGGACAGAAGCTGTCGTTAAGCTAATTACACATGAAGTAGGTATGGACAGATTAGAGTACACTAACAATACACACTCTAAAGAGAGATTCACACTGATCCTACAGAGAGAATTCATTCACAAATGATCATAACAGTATTGGACCCCATTTACTTTCATTTTATGGACAAAAAACACTTCTTTTGTAGAAGAAAATCACATAGGTTTGGAACATCATGGCAGAATTATCAGTTTTGGGTGGACTATCCCTTTAAACATGTGTTAAATTTAACTGAGTATGGTGTGTATGAATACATCAAATCAACCAACAACTTTAATAAAGAAACACACGGGGCAGAAAACATGCAGAACTCTTGAATGGCAGGAGATCTGCAGCGGATTCACAGATCCAGTACGGATGAACGTGAGCTGGTGGTCTGCTCAATGTGGGCTGAACTAATGAGGGCGAGGAGGACGCTTTTGTCTTTTCAGCATTTCTGTTTCAAGACTGTGTGTAGAAAACAGAGGGTTTTTGTGCTGAAGAAAGACAAAAGAGAGACAGAGAGGCAGGCCGAGGGACTGCAGATGGAATCATTCAGAAAGAATCATTTTGGGTCACTGCATCTCAAGTTGCTTGACCATTTTTAATCTTATAATGCTTTCTATAATGATAATATATTCTTTTTACGTAAAGTTTGATAACGTTTGCATCATTGATTCTGTTATTTACCTACTGTATAAAGCGCTATAGCAATAAAGGTGATTTGACTTTCTGATCTGTATGTATTTTGGTTGTAAAGATGTTTTTAGGATTGAGACTCAAACTCCATTTCTATAATAAACTGATCCAAAAAGTGGATCTTCTTCATTACAATGCACTTAAGTTCTAAGTCCAATATAACCCAAACTAAACCCATTTAACCCAATTAAAATAACAATAAAAACAAGTGGTTTTGCAATACAAATACATTAATGCAAATAATAGGAAAAAAATAATAGGAAAATTAAAAACTTCTACTTTTGGACATGGACTAACGCTTTTGAGAAAGTGTGGGTCAATCTCAAACAGGACACAACAGCATTGTTCTGAGAACACACAAACACACGGATACAGTTCACTGACATCAGAAGCTCCGACAGGACAGAATTGAACAGGAACACAAGGAGAAACACACAGAAACTGATCTGACGACAGACAAAAACATCGCAGATACGTGAGGAATGTGATCAATGCAGAAAAACCTGACAGATCGGATGTGATCGGTGCATGCAGAAACCAGCAACACACACACACCAAACACACAATCATACACACACCAAACACACACACACACACCAAACACACAATCACACACACACACCAAACACACACACACACCAAACACATGATACACATGACATGAGACTTCAATCCAGACTAAATGACCAGTAAGAACCCAAAATCACTGTAACATCACAGTTACTGCACAATCAGTCATGTAATATCACAGTCACTATACTATCAAAGTTACTGTACGATCACAGTTGTAATATCAGTCACTATACTATCAAAGTTACTGTACGATCACAGTTGTAATATCAGTCACTATACTATCAAAGTTAATGTACGATCACAGTTGTAATATCACAGTCACTATACTATCAAAGTTAATGTACGATCACAGTTGTAATATCAGTCACTATACTATCAAAGTTACTGTACGATCACAGTTGTAATATCACAGTCACTATACTATCAAAGTTAATGTACGATCACAGTTGTAATATCACAGTCACTATACTATCAAAGTTACTGTACGATCACAGTTGTAATATCACAGTCACTATACTATCAAAGTTAATGTACGATCACAGTTGTAATATCACAGTCACTATACTATCAAAGTTAATGTACGATCACAGTTGTAATATCAGTCACTATACTATCAAAGTTAATGTACGATCACAGTTGTAATATCACAGTCACTATACTATCAAAGATACTGTACGATCACAGTTGTAATATCACAGTCACTATACTATCAAAGTTAATGTACGATCACAGTTGTAATATCACAGTCACTATACTATCAAAGTTACTGTACGATCACAGTTGTAATATCAGTCACTATACTATCAAAGTTACTGTACGATCACAGTTGTAATATCACAGTCACTATACTATCAAAGTTAATGTACGATCACAGTTGTAATATCAGTCACTATACTATCAAAGTTACTGTACGATCACAGTTGTAATATCAGTCACTATACTATCAAAGTTACTGTACGATCACAGTTGTAATATCACAGTCACTATACTATCAAAGTTAATGTACGATCACAGTTGTAATATCACAGTCACTATACTATCAAAGTTACTGTACGACCACAGTTGTAATATCACAGTCGCTATACTATCAAAGTTACTGTACGACCACAGTTGTAATATCACAGTCGCTATACTATCAAAGATACTGTACGATCACAGTTGTAATATCACAGTCGCTATACTAACAAAGATACTGTACGATCACAGTTGTAATATCACAGTCGCTATACTAACAAAGATACTGTACGATCACAGTTGTAATATCACAGTCGCTATACTATCAAAGATACTGTACGATCACAGTTGTAACATCACAGTCACTATACTATCAAAGTTAATGTACGATCACAGTTGTAATATCACAGTCACTATACTAACAAAGATACTGTACGATCACAGTTGTAATATCACAGTCGCTATACTATCAAAGATACTGTACGATCACAGTTGTAATATCACAGTCACTATACTATCAAAGTTAATGTACGATCACAGTTGTAACATCACAGTCGCTATACTATCAAAGATACTGTACGATCACAGTCATGTAATATCACTCACAGTAACATCACAGAAACTATCAAAATCATGTAATACTACGCACAATATCCCAGTCACAGGACTATCACTGTAATATCACTCATAAACATCAATCACCTCAAATCTGTTCTAATGAATGTTTACTTGATCCAAACACAGTATGTTGTTGTTTCTATGAGTGTCAATCATTCACAGATCAATAATCTTCATAAGCAGTTGTGTGTGGTCAATAATCAATTTCCTGATGGAAATCTACAGCACTGTGCTGGTAGTACCATGGTACTTTGACATATACCATGGTAATAAATGATTCCGTATTCATGAGCCATAATATTTACTCGGTTCTCCGAATAACATCAGAGTATTACCATGGTATTGTAATAAGGGGATTATACTCACACAGACGCTGCGCGAATTTTGCGCTTTTGTAACAATCGACTTGTTCGTTAATATTAGATTAATCACTGTAATGGATCCAGTTTTGTTTCATTGATTATAACAGGGGCGTCATTGTTTTGACGCGTCGCTTCGCTCTCAGCATCGCGCCAGCTCTGATATACACAACTAACACACACGCGAACACACATAAAACGCTCGTATCACACACATGTGAGTATTTGATCACAATAATAATCCGTTATTATGCCGTTTTGGACTTCAATCCCGCGAGCGCTGCTAATGCTAAAGCTAATGTGAGGCCAGCGGGTGTTAGTCGCGTCCGTGTATTGTGAAACCGAGTTACCTTCCTCTCGCCAGCGTCCATCTCGCACGCTGACACCGGAACCGAGCCGCGTGCAGCTGTCAGGAGACCGTGAGCGCGCGCATGATCCGGTGCTGCTCCAGTTCTGATGTCCGTCACTGACTGATTGACTGACTGACACTCATCTGGGACGGGAGCCGCGGAGGGTCATTACAGTCATGCGTTTCTGTAATTGTGCCGTGCTGCCGTTAGAGGGCGCATGAGAGGAGAGCATTCACACGCATGCGCAGAGCTAACAGCACAACCACTATGACGGTTTAGCTAGTTTGTAAACATAAAGAATAATCTATTTAAATAGAGGAGAAATGTATTTTTCGGTTGTTAGTTTTCTTCAAAAACATTTGATATAGATTCAGCCTTATATAATAAATGAATCTGATGATAAAATGAGCAAAGTTGCAGTTTAGAGCTGAAATAACCTGACAAATTTCAGAGAGAGACCAGTATTTATGTAGGATATGATCTAATTTTGTCCATTATTGGATTGCGAAAACATAATTAGACTACAGTATTATTGGCTAATATTAATGTTTGCAGCTTTACGCCAACTGAAAGAAATGGTGTCTCAGAAACAAACATTTTTTTCTTTTTTCTGAATTGTTTACAATGAAGAACACTTATTAATAAAGTCAGTTTTGTCATTTGTCATAAGTCTCGACAATTTCAAATTGACCTGAGTTGCTGTTGCAACGTGATTTAGACAATAATCAAGCATGTGATTCCTTCATTATCAGCACTTAACCTTCAACATGACACATACACACTGATGTGACACCCAGCATTGTAAAGCTCAGATTTGTTTTGTACATTTTCCCAAAATTAATGATGTCATTTTGTTCTGTGAATTCATGAAAAGAAAGCTCTATTTTTAACCCAACCCATACATCCCACAAAACAATACTGTTCTCACTATTCTTCAAAACATCCCTAGAATTACTGGCACAGAAAACATAAACCAGCCATTGAGTTCAGAGATTTAACAGACACAAACTATAGGAATTCTGATATTATCTGATGGGCCGGACGTGCAGCTGGGGGACACTAGTGTAACCCACACAAGTGTGCACTTACACACTTCATGCCTTTATAGGGTGTGACTTACACCGTATACAGTGCACAGCATAAATGAGTACACCCCCCCTCTGAACATATACAAATTATGTATTTTCTTAATGATCACTAATACGATTCATGGAAAACTAAAATGTATTAAACATATACATAATAAAAACTGAGAAATACATGTCATTAATAGCCATAAAATAAGTAAATTAGCCAATTTTGTTTAAATTAAGGATTGCAGAAATGAGTACACCCTAGATTTAATTCAACAAATGTATAATATTCTAGCACTTATTATGCCCTCCATAATTTTGAATATACTGCTCTGACCCTTCTTGGCACGGAATGTACAAATTCATGACAAATTGTCACATCTGTCCTGTTTAACTCCTGGATGATGAGCTCCTTAAATGCCCTGATCTTTAATGAGGAGTGTTGCTCAACTTGTCTCTACAGAATCCCCCACAGACGCTCAAGAGTGTTAAGATTGAGTGCAATACATGTCCACAGAAGATTTTTCACCTTGAGAGAATGCATTTCCTCATTGTCATGTTGAAAAAATGCCCAACAATGCAGGGAATGAGGAAAGGGGAACATTTTCTGTTTCAAGTTTGTGTATTAAATTACACAGTGGTGTGGGAATTCATGACAGCATTGATAAAGCACAACTCCCTCACACCTTCAGCACTCACACATCCCTATATAAGAGCTTTACTACCACTGAACTTTACTGTGGGAACCAGGCACTTCTCACTGTACTCCTCCTCTAGCAACACCAGAACATTTTGGATGCTGTTAGATCCAAAATGATTGATTTGGTCTCATGAGACCAGAGTATTGATTCACAGAATCTATATTTTGTAAATATGGGTTTTGGAAATAGCTAACTGACTTTATTGTGCTTTGGCTACAGTAGGTAGTTCCAGTGAGAACAACAACCATGCATGTCATTTCTGCAGGCTGCATCTTACTCTGTGAGATCAACAGTCACTCTTTTCATAGCTTTTGCTGGCTCTGAGACACTCGCTTGGTATTTCTCCTGTTCTTTGTCTAGCAAAAAAATCCCTCATCACTAAATGAAAGCTTAAAATGAAGCCCTGATTATTTCAGGGTCCTTGTCACAAGTCCATTGTTTTTGTATCTCTGTGTTACTTTTGCTATATTTTCACACTTAAAACAATGATTTGGTAATCCTCTTGTTCCACTGTCCTCTTTTGTGCTAAAAAATAAGTCTCCTGACAGTTCCAAGTGCTTCCATTGTTGTCAGCATTAAGTCTGAGAATGATTCAGTGGGCTATATAACACTTTTAATTGTCATGAAATTACTTCATTTAAATGTTTTGGTTCAACATACTTACCTGTTGATCAAACATTGCCTTAAACTTACACCAGAAAAAAATTATTTAGTTTTATTTAGTAACTTTTAGGATGGTGTACTCATTTTTGCTACACAACATTTTATCACCTTGATAAGAAAATCTTATTTTCCTGAATAATTTTGACATGCTTCTTTGGTAATTGATTAAGCAGACTTGCTGGAACATTATATCTCTAAAGAACCCTAACATGTCTTCTGAGTAATGAGTATTTGCTGACTTTCAGAAGTTTCAGACGGGGTGTACTCATTTATGCTGTGCACTGTACAACAAGATTGTATAGCCTACATTACCATTTGCACATGTCTGTCAATTAAACAAGATGAACCAATGCATGAATTCAATGCATGAATGTACAAATTCATTAATACGTCACCTAATTAAGAATATATGTAATTCAACATTGTATTTTAATATTAAAATGAATTAATATGTAGAATATTATATATTTACATGTAGGCAACATAAACATTGTTCAGATTTAGTTCATGATAACTTTGGTGTAATGTTCATATGCAAGCTCACTGCAGTGTTACAGATGCATTGAATAAATAGAAATCATATAGTGATTGCATATACACTACAATATCATAAACTGACCCAACTAATCCTATATTAACTCTTGCGTGAATAGTAAAGAACTGCCCTCTTTCTCTGGCTCATGGCTTATTTACTGGTGATTGAAATCTCAGTGCATTATTCAAGCTATATACAAAGTTCTGTCATGAAACTCTAGATGGCGCAGGCTGACAGGTCCTTAACTCAATATGCTTGCAATCACATCATTCTCTATAAGGCACATCTGATTGGTTCCTGCTGTAGCCAATGAGCTTGCTGCTGAACCTTCAAATAATTGGTCAGCATCTGCTGTAGCATTTGCAGCGTGCTTTCAGAAACCCTCCACCTTCCCCAGCTCCACCTGTATAGATCTGCTACGGGTAATTCATGTATGCTATATTGTACAGCAGCAGCATGTCTTACTTGCTCACAGCAGCGTGTAGTGCATGTATTGGCAGTGGGAAGTCCTGTACTTGCTCTGCAGCAGCAATAACAGCAGCAGCAATAACCAACATCAGCAGCAGCGATAACAGCAGAAGAAGCAGCAATAACAGCAGCAGCAGCAGCGATAACAAACAGCAGCAGCAGCAGCAATAACAGCAGAAGAAGCAGCAATAACAGCAGAAGAAGCAGCAATAGCAGCAGCAGAAGAAGCAGCAATAACAGCAGCAGCGATAACAAACAGCAGCAGCGATAACAGCAGAAGAAGCAGCAATAACAGCAGAAGAAGCAGCAATAACAGCAGCGATAAACAGCAGCAGCAGCAATAACAGCAGAAGAAGCAGCAATAACAGCAGAAGAAGCAGCAATAACAGCAGAAGAAGCAGCAGAAGAAGCAGCAATAACAGCAGAAGAAGCAGCAATAACAGCAGCAGCAGCAGCGATAACAGCAGAAGAAGCAGCAATAACAGCAGCAGCAGCAGCAGCGATAACAAACAGCAGCAGCAGCAGCAATAACAGCAGAAGAAGCAGCAATAACAGCAGAAGAAGCAGCAATAACAGCAGCAGCGATAACAAACAGCAGCAGCGATAACAGCAGAAGAAGCAGCAATAACAGCAGAAGAAGCAGCAATAACAGCAGCGATAAACAGCAGCAGCAGCAATAACAGCAGAAGAAGCAGCAATAACAGCAGAAGAAGCAGCAATAACAGCAGAAGCAGCAATAACAGCAGCAGCGATAACAAACAGCAGCAGCAATAACAGCAGAAGAAGCAGCAATAACAGCAGAAGAAGCAGCAATAGCAGCAGAAGAAGCAGCAATAGCAGCAGCAGAAGAAGCAGCAATAACAGCAGCAGCGATAACAAACAGCAGCAGCGATAACAGCAGAAGAAGCAGCAATAACAGCAGAAGAAGCAGCAATAACAGCAGCGATAAACAGCAGCAGCAGCAATAACAGCAGAAGAAGCAGCAATAACAGCAGAAGAAGCAGCAATAACAGCAGAAGAAGCAGCAGAAGAAGCAGCAATAACAGCAGAAGAAGCAGCAATAACAGCAGCAGCAGCAGCAGCAGCAGCGATAACAAACAGCAGCAGCAGCAGCAATAACAGCAGAAGAAGCAGCAATAACAGCAGAAGAAGCAGCAATAACAGCAGCAGCGATAACAAACAGCAGCAGCGATAACAGCAGAAGAAGCAGCAATAACAGCAGAAGAAGCAGCAATAACAGCAGCGATAAACAGCAGCAGCAGCAATAACAGCAGAAGAAGCAGCAATAACAGCAGAAGAAGCAGCAATAACAGCAGAAGCAGCAATAACAGCAGAAGAAGCAGCAATAACAGCAGAAGAAGCAGCAATAACAGCAGCAGCGATAACAAACAGCAGCAGCAATAACAGCAGAAGAAGCAGCAATAACAGCAGAAGAAGCAGCAATAACAGCAGAAGAAGCAGCAATAACAGCAGCAGCGATAACAAACAGCAGCAGCAATAACAGCAGAAGAAGCAGCAATAACAGCAGAAGAAGCAGCAATAGCAGCAGAAGAAGCAGCAATAACAGCAGCAGCGATAACAAACAGCAGCAGCAATAACAGCAGAAGAAGCAGCAATAACAGCAGAAGAAGCAGCAATAACAGCAGAAGAAGCAGCAATAACAGCAGCAGCGATAACAAACAGCAGCAGCAATAACAGCAGAAGAAGCAGCAATAACAGCAGAAGAAGCAGCAATAACAGCAGAAGAAGCAGCAATAACAGCAGCAGCGATAACAAACAGCAGCAGCAATAACAGCAGAAGAAGCAGCAATAACAGCAGAAGAAGCAGCAATAACAGCAGAAGAAGCAGCAATAACAGCAGCAGCGATAACAAACAGCAGCAGCAATAACAGCAGAAGAAGCAGCAATAACAGCAGAAGAAGCAGCAATAGCAGCAGAAGAAGCAGCAATAACAGCAGCAGCGATAACAAACAGCAGCAGCGATAACAGCAGAAGAAGCAGCAATAACAGCAGAAGAAGCAGCAATAACAGCAGAAGAAGCAGCAATAGCAGCAGAAGAAGCAGCAATAACAGCAGCAGCAATAACAGCAGCGGAAGCAGCAGCGTAGCAGATCTATTCCACCAAGACCAAACGTATCAACATTGTCATACACAACATTATCATGTCAAACGCTCAAGAGAGTTGTCATGACAGAAATCTATTTGTACCAGAAATTTTATAACAGACCTCTTCATGATGCAATCTTTATTTTCATTTTGGATAGAAAGCTTTTGTTAAGCTTTTAATAATTTATAGAAATGAATTTTGTCTTAAATATTTTGTTCTATGGAATATTTTAGTTTTATTACTCTTGATTTTTTATTGTGCAAAGTTCTTTATGTCTGTTTTACTAATGTATTTTTGTTTATTTGTAATGCAAAGCTAAAAAAGGTTTAATATTAAAAGTTTAGTATTATCATCACTTCAGTTCATGTCACTCTATCAATAGAAAGCCAGACAACTCTCACATTCACCTACAGGTGGCGCTGTTGTATTTTATTCTATCAGGGGAAAAAAAAACATGAATCTCAAACTTACTTGCTTGCCTTTCTCAGCAAAATGACCTGAAAATCTGAAAGTGGTCAAAGCGCTGCTCACCTGTGTGTGCTCATTTTGTTATGTAATTAACAGACACATAAAAAAAAAACACAATTAAATTAAACCGGTGGTTGTGACTAAACAAACTAGGAATTCTTCTCACTGCCAGATGGAACAGCCCAGAATTAGTGCATCCCAAATCATGCAGGCTACACTGAAAATAGTATGATAAAGGTGTCTGGGTGATTTACAGTCTGGAAGGTTTTCAAAGTCCATCCACACATGCTTTTCGGGTAATATTATCCACAAGCCCTTGTGCAAAGGATCTGGAGGAGGTCGACATCGTTCTCTCTTGACTTTATTAATTTTGTTCTAACACTTGTGCACAAAATCAATCAATATGCATCAGTGGGAATTGTTACATATTAAGACATTATTATTTAGTATTATTGGCATAGTGTTTCCCATCACTGGCTGCTAACTACATCTTGCCTAGTGAATAGGAGGATATAAGTGTGCATATTTCCCTTATGAAAATTAACCATGGATTTATTATATTAAAGATGTAGTAACCATGGTTTTTTTGACGGATTGATTACCATTTGTATAACCACAGTTTACTACATATACCATGGTTAAACTATGGTTAGTGTGGCAAAACCATGGTTAATTTGTGGGTGCCATGGTTTAACTACAATAACCATGTTTTTAGGGTTTTATTTTTTGTAAGCGCTGGACTGTGGTTAAGTGGTTTGATGTAGCATTTGATCACAGAATTTAGAAAACTAATATGGAACATTATTTCTACCACATAAGAAAAAAAAAAGTTTTATAAATCATAATTATGACATTAAAAGTCAAAATTATGACTTAAAAACTCAAAGTTATAGCAAGAATTCATAACTATGACACAGAAAGTCATAATTTAGACATATCTTACAATTTTGACTTTTTAATATCACAATTATGACTTCATGTGTCATTAATTGTGATTTACCAAAGCATGTTTTTTATGTGGCAGAAATGGGCTTTCATACACTTATGTATCCTGCTGTCAAACATGCCTAAATGAGACTTTAATCGGCCATTTAATGTCAGTTTTCCAATAAAATATTTTATGCCTCTGCTAATGAGCATTAATGTAAGCCTGTTTTTGACACTCACTTATTTTTGGCAAGCCTCCACTGCTGCTCTGTGCGTGTAATTTTATGGGTTAAAAAAGAGTTTTAGATCTCATGGACGGGCGTGCGCAGCCCCCCTCCGGTCACCGTAACGGGATGCGTGACTACACATGTTGTGTTTTTACTTTTTACAAGGCTTGCGCGTGATTCTGCTTTTATACACTCATTTAAGTCCATGGGGTTGTTTTTTACACATCAAACTCCAGACGCCCTGAGAGCACGCGCACCGCTGGAGTCTCGCACGCAACCACATGCGCGCGCAGACTCGAACCATGTGGATGCGATGAGGCCACACACACACACACACACACACACACACATAAAAAGTTTCTGGGACAAGCCTTCTATCTTTTCTTACAGCATTATTATTGATGTCTTATGACTAATGGCTTGTTCTTACAATTATTCAAAGAAACTGAGAAGAGAGGAGACAGAGAGAGATCTGACCGAATCCATCAATGTCATACACTTATGCACATCTCTCATAGACTACCATTGTTTCTAAATTGAGATGAAGACCCTATAGGCTACATTCATACACATTATATTTTTTTAATTTTTTTTTTATTAAGACTCATTTATGATTACTGACTTTTTACAGCATCTGTCCCTTACCTAGCTAAAAGGAAATCTTCTCAGTACATTCTGGCAAGGTACTCTCAAAGTTATGAACAAACATTCTTGTTTAAAGTTATCTGTTCCTTAATAACATTCTCAAAACATTAACACAAAAATATTATTTACACATCATCGTTTTTCTGAAACATTTTATTCAGACACTAGCCTTAATGTTTTAAGCATTACTCCTTACTAATTTTTTCAGATGGTTCAGAGGACATTCAGAAGTAACGATTTAAAACTGATAAAATATAAAAGACATTCCCTTAATGTTTTCTCTAACATTTACATAACCAAGGAAAAAAAAAACATGGACATTTTGAACTTTCTGAGAATATTAAGAAGTAATGTTTACATAACTTCATGGGAACATGAGCAAAATGTTCCTAGAACATATGTTTGTATTCACATTCAATTCAATGAGCTGCAATTGAAGAAAACATGCAAATAAATAAATATAAAAATATTTGGTTGCATTGTGAGTATTTGTGGTGCATTTCTGTATTTGGTTGCGTTGTGAGTATTTGTAGCGTGTTTCTGTATTTGGTTGTGTTGTGAGTATTTGCTGCAAGTTTCTGTATTTGGTTGTGTTGTGAGTATTTGCTGCAAGTTTCTGTATTTGGTTGCGTTGTGAGTATTTGCAGTGTTTCTGTATTTGGTTGCATTGTGAGTATTTGCAGTGTTTCTGTATTTGGTTGCGTTGTGAGTATTTGCTGCAAGTTTCTGTATTTGGTTGTGTTGTGAGTATTTGCAGTGCTTCTGTATTTGGTTGTGTTGTGAGTATTTGCTGCAAGTTTCTGTATTTGGTTGTGTTGTGAGTATTTGCAGTGCTTCTGTATTTGGTTGTGTTGTGAGTATTTGCTGCAAGTTTCTGTATTTGGTTGTGTTGTGAGTATTTGCTGCAAGTTTCTGTATTTGGTTGCGTTGTGAGTATTTGCAGTGTTTCTGTATTTGGTTGCATTGTGAGTATTTGCAGTGTTTCTGTATTTGGTTGCGTTGTGAGTATTTGCTGCAAGTTTCTGTATTTGGTTGTGTTGTGAGTATTTGCAGTGCTTCTGTATTTGGTTGTGTTGTGAGTATTTGCTGCAAGTTTCTGTATTTGGTTGCGTTGTGAGTATTTGCAGTGTTTCTGTATTTGGTTGTGTTGTGAGTATTTGCTGCAAGTTTCTGTATTTGGTTGCGTTGTGAGTATTTGCAGTGTTTCTGTATTTGGTTGTGTTGTGAGTATTTGCAGTGTTTCTGTATTTGGTTGCGTTGTGAGTATTTGCTGCAAGTTTCTGTATTTGGTTGTGTTGTGAGTATTTGCAGTGCTTCTGTATTTGGTTGTGTTGTGAGTATTTGCTGCAAGTTTCTGTATTTGGTTGCGTTGTGAGTATTTGCAGTGTTTCTGTATTTGGTTGTGTTGTGAGTATTTGCAGTGTTTCTGTATTTGGTTGTGTTGTGAGTATTTGCAGTTTTTCTGTATTTGGTCGCGTTGAGTATATGTGGCATGTTTCTGTATTTGGTTGTGTTGTGAGTATTTGTAGCGTGTCTCTGTGGTTGGTTGCATTGCGAGTATTTGCCCCGCATTTCTGTATTTGGTTGTGTTGTGAGTATTTGCAGTGTTTCTGTATTTGGTTGCGTTGCAAGTATTTGCGGCGCATTTCTGTATTTGGTTGCGTTGTGAGTATTTGCAGTGTTTCTGTATTTGGTTGTGTTGTGAGTATTTGCGGTGTTTCTGTATTTGGTTGCGTTGTGAGTATTTGCAGTGTTTCTGTATTTGGTTGTGTTGTGAGTATTTGCAGTGTTTCTGTATTTGGTCGCGTTGAGTATATGTGGCGTGTTTCTGTATTTGGTTGCGTTGCGAGTATTTGCGGCGCATTTTTGTATTTGGTTGTGTTGTGAGTATTTGCAGTGTTTCTGTATTTGGTTGTGTTGTGAGTATTTGTGGCGCATTTCTGTATTTGGTTGCGTTGTGAGTATTTGCTGCAAGTTTCTGTATTTGGTTGTGTTGTGAGTATTTGCAGTGCTTCTGTATTTGGTTGTGTTGTGAGTATTTGCAGTGCTTCTGTATTTGGTTGTGTTGTGAGTATTTGTGGCGCATTTCTGTATTTGGTTGCGTTGTGAGTATTTGCTGCAAGTTTCTGTATTTGGTTGTGTTGTGAGTATTTGTAGCGTGTCTGTGTTTGGTTGCGTTGTGAGTATTTGTAGCGTGTTTCTGTATTTGGTTGTGTTGTGAGTATTTGCAGTGTTTCTGTATTTGGTTGTGTTGTGAGTATTTGTAGCGTGTCTGTGTTTGGTTGCGTTGTGAGTATTTGTAGCGTGTTTCTGTATTTGGTTGTGTTGTGAGTATTTGCAGTGTTTCTGTATTTGGTTGTGTTGTGAGTATTTGTAGCGTGTCTCCGTGTTTGGTTGCGTTGCGAGTATTTGCGGCGCATTTCTGTATTTGGTTGTGTTGTGAGTATTTGCAGTGTTTCTGTATTTGGTTGTGTTGTGAGTATTTGCAGTGTTTCTGTATTTGGTTGTGTTGTGAGTATTTGTAGCATGTCTCTGTGTTTGGTTGCGTTGTGAGTATTTGTAGCGTGTTTCTGTATTTGGTTGTGTTGTGAGTATTTGCAGTGTTTCTGTATTTGGTTGTGTTGTGAGTATTTGCAGTGTTTCTGTATTTGGTTGTGTTGTGAATATTTGTAGAGTGTCTCTGTGTTTGGTTGCGTTGTGAGTATTTGCCCCGCATTTCTGTATTTGGTTGCGTTGTGAGTATTTGTAGCGTGTCTCTGTGTTTGGTTGCGTTGCGAGTATTTGCGGCGCATTTCTGTATTTGGTTGTGTTGTGAGTATTTGGAGTGTTTCTGTATTTGGTTGGGTTGTGAGTATTTGCAGTGTTTCTGTATTTGGTTGCGTTGTGAGTATTTGTAGCGTGTTTCTGTATTTGGTTGTGTTGTGAGTATTTGTAGCGTGTCTCTGTGTTTGGTTGCGTTGTGAGTATTTGCAGTACATGTGTTGTCAAACTGATGAAGATGTTTTCTTAATTTGCTGATGTTTTTCTATTTGCATTTGTTTTCCTCAGCTGCAGTGAGTTGAGCTCTCTCGGCCACAATACACATCTCCTTTTGTACCCCTTCTGTACCTCCTTTTCAACATGAGGGTGAATAAATGATGACAGAATGTTATTTTTTCCTGAAATATTCATTAGAGAGTATCTACTATATTTGTGAGAACATGTTGTCCTTCACAAAGTGAAATAAAGATCACACACATTCACTCAGATGCTCTGATATCCTCACTATAACAAGCCTTTTTCCCGTCAAATCATTAGAATACACTAAGATCAGATGTAGAGACAATCATTTGACTTTGAGAATCTTATGTGATGTGCTGCAGGTAAAGTGAGTCTGATGTGTTTGCGATGTTTACCAGATGCAGATGTTCACTCGTAAAGACCTTCATGTCACTGTTTGCAATGAAAAGCTGAAGCTGTGAGGAAAAAGTAGAACATCAGTCCACTGGAACAATAAGATCATAATATCCTTCTCTGTCTTTCAGTGAACTGACTATCTGAAGTAAATATTATCACACAAATTATAGCCTATCATCATCTGGCACTTTGCTCACATTTGACCATGGAAACTGTAAACTGTTTTTCACCTCTGACCAGGACGGATTGTATGCAGGTGTAAAAGATGATGTAATGTGAGTAATGAGAAATGATTATGCAAGTTAAAGCATAAAACTAATGTTATGGACGTAGATATTGAAGTCTTTGCCAACTGCGTTCTCAGCCAAGCTCTAATGAATCTCTAGTGAGTTTCAGCAGGTCTGCTCTAACTGACCGACACTGGAAAACAACAGAAAACAGCTCCACATGTGCTCAGCGAGAGAACGCTTCTGAAAGATGAATGGCTTTGAGACATTAGTAACAGGAGGTCAACATGACCAGATTCTTCATGAGACCTGCATCCGAGTGTCGTGTAAAGCTACGCTGTGGTCCTCCAAACCCCTCCGGGACCGTTTCCCACTTCCCACCAGGACAAAAAAAATCCAGCTCTGATTTACTGTTGGATAATCAGTCGTGTTTACCCGAGGTGGGGGGGCACAGTCTGTGTGGCCACGACAGAGAATCATCTGCCCTGAGCAAAAGAGAGAGAGAGAGAGAACGGATGATAATATTATGCCATGATGACATGCAGATCCTGCAGCTCCACACAGACACTCGGAGCAGATGCAAGAGTCTGCAAATTACACCTTTGCATGCGAACTGTGAACAGATGTGAGGAGCAATTAGAGAGGTGCACACACACACACACACACACACACACTTAACTATATAACTGAGGACTGACTGTTATTGTTTTTGTATACAGAGATACTATAAAAAATACTATAGACTAAACCAAAAACACACTAACTGACAGAGAAAGTTTTGCATTAAAAATAAACTACATTAAATAAGATCTTCACCCATTATTCAAATATTATTAAAAATGAGTTAAAGATTTTGTAATCATATTGCGTAGTTGTGCTTAGAGACGATTGTTTTATTTGTGATGATAACGCAATGAAACATGCCGAATTGTGCAACATCATTTTGTCCAGACTGTCCTACAAACCACATGCTGTCACAGTTATGCTCAGTTTGGGTTTCATTTTTATTGTTTTCAGTTGCTGTTTAGTCTACCTTAGTTAGTTTTCCCATGTTCTTCTAAGTTTCCCGCCACTAGTTTGTTACTCCTTGGTTACTCATTAATTAGATCACACCTGTTTGTATTTAGTTTCATTATCTTGAGTTTATAAGCCCTTCAGCTCTGCCTGGTGTTGTTGTGTTTTACACGCTGTTTCATTTGTGTTTCATCACTCTTGGATTTGATTAATAAATAACATTTCTATTTGAATGATTTCGTCTATCTTGTTCATCCTCTGACTCAATGTTACACATGCAAAAACAAGAGAGAAACAATGAAATATTAATAACTGATATGTATGCTTTTTCCTGTCAGCTTTTTGTTTTTATATGCATTTTTTTTTGTTGCATATAATAAAATAAACTTGCAGCTGTATTTTGCCTTTTTTTGCCAAACAATTTTGTCAGATAAACACCCTGTTTAGTGTTTTGTTCTTTCCACATATTTAAAAATATTTAAAAAATATCAAATATTTTGATGTTTTAACTGAACTTGTAGCATCATTAACAGCAAATATCCCCTTCGGATATCACTTTTATATATACAGTAGATGATATGTTGATAATCACATTTCTATTTAGCAACAATCTTTTCTTCTGCTCAGGCATAAAACCACATCTGTATCTCACACACACATGTGCAGCTCCAGTGCAGACAAGTTCATGATAGTTCACACAGTTCATGATAACGATTGCTGAAATAAAGCGAGCGGACTGCACAGCTCACGGGTCAAAGCATTACATCACACTGATGATGACAGGAGCCTCGCATCACCCACCCAAACACATGCGTTTGATGGACACGCCGTCTGGCAGCGATTCTGTCTTTAGCAAAGACCAGACATCCACTCGGCTTCAGGAAAAACACTGTATCCTCTCGGTCAGTCTCTTCTAAACTTCACCTATACTGTTCTATATATAAATATATTTGTATATACTACACTATTTATTGGGATCAATGGTTCCACGAAGAACCTTTAATTAGATTATTTAGATTATTAAAATGTTCTTCACACTAAGAAAAAATGGTTCTTTTAAGAACTGATCACTGAAAGATTCTTTGAGGAACCAAAAATGATTCTTCTATGGCATTACTGTAAAAAACAAACCTTTTAGAACCTTTATTTTTAACCCTCTGGTGCTCTCACTGTAAAAAAAAACTATTTTCAGGATTTGTTCTCACAACATTTTTTCTTTTGTCAAATCAACTTCTGTAATTAATGTGGTTCAGATAACATATATTTTGAGTTTTTGTTGATTAAACTAACACTGGAGAGGGCTCAGGGGCTGGAGCCGACAGTGGAGCGGACTCGGGGGCTGGAGCCGACAGTGGAGCGGACTAGGGGGCTGGAGCCCACACTGAATTGGACTCGGGGGCTGGAGCCGAAACTGGATCGGACTCGGGGGCTGGAGCCGACACTGGATCGGACTCGGGGGCTGGAGCCGACACTGGATCGGACTCGGGGGCTGGAGCCGACAGTGGAGCGGACTCGGGGGCTGGAGCCCACACTGGATCGGACTCGGGGGCTGGAGCCCACACTGGATCGGACTCGGGGGCTGGAGCTGACACTGGATCGGACTCGGGGCTGGAGCCCACACTTGAGCGGACTCGGGGGCTGGAGCCCACACTGGAGCGGACTCGGGGGCTGGAGCCGACACTGGAGCGGACTCGGGGCTGGAGCCGACACTGAAGCGGACTCAGGGGCTGGAGCTGACAGTGGAGCGGACTCAGGGGCTGGAGCCGACAGTGGAGCGGACTCGGTGGCTGGAGCCGATAGTGGAGCGGACTCGGTGGCTGGAGCCGACACTGGAGCGGACTCGGGGGCTGAAGCCCACACTGGATCGGACTCGGGGGCTGGAGCCGACACTGGAGCGGACTCGGGGGCTGGAGCTGACACTGGAGCGGACTCGGGGGCTGGAGCCGACACTGGAGCGGACTTAGGGGCTGGAGCCGACACTGGAGCGGACTCGGGGGCTGGAGCCGACACTGGAGCGGACTCGGGGGCTGGAGCCGACACTGGAGCGGACTCGGGGGCTGGAGCCCACACTGGAGCGGACTCGGGGGCTGGAGCCGACACTGGAGCGGACTCGGGGCTGGAGCCGACACTGAAGCGGACTCAGGGGCTGGAGCTGACAGTGGAGCGGACTCAGGGGCTGGAGCCGACAGTGGAGCGGACTCGGTGGCTGGAGCCGACAGTGGAGCGGACTCGGTGGCTGGAGCCGACACTGGAGCGGACTCGGGGGCTGAAGCCCACACTGGATCGGACTCGGGGGCTGGAGCCGACACTGGAGCGGACTCGGGGGCTGGAGCTGACACTGGAGCGGACTCGGGGGCTGGAGCCGACACTGGAGCGGACTTAGGGGCTGGAGCCGACACTGGAGCGGACTCAGGGGCTGGAGCCGACAGTGGAGCGGACTCAGGGGCTGGAGCCGACACTGGAGCAGACTCAGGGGCTGGAGCTGACACTGGAGCGGACTCGGCGGCTGGAGCCGACAGTAGAGCGGACTCGGGGGCTGGAGCCGACACTGGAGTGGACTCGGGGGCTGGAGCCGACACTGGAGTGGACTCATGGGCTGGAGCTGACACTGGATCGGACTCAGGGGCTGGAACCCATACTGGAGCAAGCTCAGGGGCTGAAGCTGACACTGGAGCGGACTCAGGGACTAGAGCACACACTGGAGCGGATTTAGGGACTAGAGTGGACTCATGGGTTGCATCTAACTCAAAAAGCAGGCAACCAGGGAGTGCAAACACATCTTAACATAACAGTGACTAGACAAAGAGTGCAGGCAAGGGTGCAGCTTAAATAGGAAACAGAAACGAGAAAATTAACTAATGACATAATCATGGGAACAAATGAGTGGCAGGAAACTGAACAAAGGAACACAGCAACAGAAAACACAAGCAAAAGACAAACTGAAGATGTGACAGTTCTCTGGCTCTTTTCTGCATGTCAACATCACAAATTACTAGTGATGTTCCTTATTTGTAAGTTGCTTTAGAGAAAAGCATCTGCTAAAATGAATACAAGTAAATGTAATATACAACTGAATTGATCATATATCAGCTTACACAAAAATAGAGTTCCAGTCCATCCTCCAGAGAAAGAGTGTGTGAGGTGATCTGGCCAGCAGTTATGGACTCTCTCTCTCTCTCTGAAATCAAAAACAGAATGTTTGAGCTCATTCTTTGCATTACTACTGTTCAATTATGATTTACAAGGGAGCGTGAGCGCTGAGAAATCTCACGCAACAGTGTGACTCAAAGAACAAAATCAGTCTGTCTGAAAGCGTCTGCAGTCGACTGAATTGTTCAGATGTGAATCGTCCTCTATGAGCTTCAGTTCAGCGCATCATAAACAGTTTAAGAATTCAGGTTCATTCAAACAGAGCTGTTTCTAAACATCATATGAATGTCAGAGCACTACCAGTCAAACAAAAAGCCTTTCTGAGCACACTGCATGGCCCACCACTGGCCCACACACACACACTCTTTCTGCATTTAATGAAACACATGCAGCAATACTCCAGCTGACCTCTGAGGGCGAGACACTCACCTGTCTGAGCAGCGCTTCAGATGTTGGACAGAATACATTCAGAATCTGCTGATCATCTTCAGAGGTGCACATGAACTTTTCAACCTGTGTGGGACATCTGCAGCTTTATAAATCTCGTGCTGTAGTTGTAACCCACATTGACACTGATTAAAGGGCAGAGGAGCATTTCTGAGATGATGAATGAAGCCTCATGATGGTGTCATTTAACTTTTCTACCATCAGCCACATCAAGACACAGAGAGAGAAGATTGTTTGTTTTGAAGGTGCAGCTCGAACATTACTTATGTGGGAATTCAGAAGCTACTGGTTAATTCAGGCACTGAAAACAAAAAGAATGTGAGTAAAGCATTTTTATGCTGCACAGAAGCATCATTAAACTCTGCACACGGTCATTGTTATCAAATTATTCAAATCAGCTATGAAGAAAACAATACAATCATATATTCTTGAGACAGGGATGCAAACTCATCAGGGTTAAAAAAAAAGTGACAAAGCTGCATCCTGAGAAGAAATATTTTGATGTATAGTCTTTGCATCAACAGGATAAAGAAAATCATCGTGCTGTTCTTTTGAACTTTCTATTCATCAAAGAATCCTGAAAAAGAACATTGCTAATAATCATAAATATTTCTTGAGCAACAAATCATAATAATTAGAATGTCCGTCCTTTGGATGAGATGTTAAACCGAGGTCCTGACTGTCTGTGGTTGTTAAAAATCCCAGGATGTCCTTCGAAATGAGTCGCCCATTTGCCCATTGGTCTCTGTCCATCATGGCCTTCTAATCATCCCCATACACTGATTGGCTTCATCACTCCGTCTCCTCTCCACCAATAAGCTGGTGTGTGGTGGGCGTTCTGGCGCAATATGGCTGCCGTCGCATCATCCAGGTGGATGCTGCACATTGGTTGAGGAGATTCCCCCTTCAATATGTAAAGCGCCCAGAAAAGCGTTATATAAATGTAAGGAATTATTATTAGTATTAATGATTTCTGAAGGATCATGTGACACTGAAGACTGGAGTAATGATGCTGAAAATTCAGCTTTGATCACAGGAATAAATTACACTTTACTATATATTCACATAGAAAACTATGGAAGCTTGTATCCGCCATGAAATAAAAAAAATAAAAAAAGGTAATTGTGACTTTTTATCTCACCATTCTGACTTTATTCTCAGAGTTGCGAAATATAAAATCAGAATTGCATGATCTAAACTCAAAATTGTGTAATATAAAGTTGGAATTGCGAGTTATAAAGTAATAACTGCGAGTTACAAAGTCAGAATTGCGTAATATAAAGTCAGAATTGCGAGTTATAAAGTCAGAATTGCGTAATATAAAGTCAGAATTGCGAGTTATGAAGTAATAACTGCGAGTTATAAAGTTGGAATTGTGTAATATAAAGTCAGAATTGCGAGATATAAAGTCAGAATTGCGAGATATAAAGTCAGAATTTCGTGATATAAAGTCAGAATTGCGAGATATAAAGTCAGAATTGCGAGATATAAAGTCAGAATTGCGTAATATAAAAGTCAGAATTGCGAGATATAAAGTCAGAATTTCGTGATATAAAGTCAGAATTGCGAGATATAAAGTCAGAATTGCGTGATATAAAGTCAGAATTGCGAGATATAAAGTCAGAATTGCGAGATATAAAGTCAGAATTGCGAGTTTTAAAGTCAGAATTGCGTGATATAAAGTCAGAATTGCGAGATATAAAGTCAGAATTGCGAGTTATAAAGTCAGAATTGCGTAATATAAAGTCAGAATTGCGAGTTATAGTCTGAATTGAGTGATATAAAGTCAGAATTGTGGGTTATAAAGTCAGAATTTCGTGATATAAAGTCAGAATTGCGAGATATAAAGTCAGAATTGCGTGATATAAAGTCAGAATTGCGAGTTATAAAGTCAGAATTGCGAGATATAAAGTCGGAATTGCGTGATATAAAGTCGGAATTGCGAGAGATAAAGTCAGAATTGCGAGTTATAAAGTCAGAATTTCGTGATATAAAGTCAGAATTGCGAGATATAAAGTCAGAATTGCGTGATATAAAGTCAGAATTGCGAGTTATAAAATCAGAATTGCGAGATATAAAGTCGGAATTGCGTGATATAAAGTCAGAATTGCGTAATATAAAGTCAGAATTGCGAGTTATAAAGTCAGAATTGCGAGTTATAAAGTCAGAATTGCGAGTTATAAAGTCGGAATTGCGAGATATAAAGTCGGAATTGCGAGTTATAAAGTCAGAATTGCGAGATATAAAGTCAGAATTGCGAGTTATAAAGTCGGAATTGCGAGATATAAAGTCAGAATTGCGTGATATAAAGTCAGAATTGCGAGTTATAAAGTTGGAATTGCGTAATATAAAGTCAGAATTGCGAGTTATAGTCTGAATTGAGTGATATAAAGTCAGAATTGTGGGTTATAAAGTCAGAATTGCGTGATATAAACTCGCAATTGCATGTTATAATGTGCAATTGTAAGGGGAAAAATGACTGACGTTTTTTCTCAGAATTGCAAGTTTATATCTCATGTTATAAAGTCAGAATTGCATGATAAAAATGTCTGATTCAAACCAACAACTTCAGTGAACTCTGACAATATGAGAAATCAAAGGGGGAAAAAAACATATTTCTAGACCAAAGTTATAAGCAGAAGAAAGAGTCAAATATGAGCAGTTGGTGGTGCTAAATAGTGTTAACCAGTCAGACCCTAGTCAGTGCTGCAAACGTCTTACCATCTAATTCTACAGGCCGCCATCAATTCCAAGTCTGATAATGATGATTATGATGATATCACAACAGAAACAATAGGAGCAACCTTGTTGAAAAAGGGTAATCCAGAAGACAGGCAAGAAATCCAAAAAACAAGAGACATGAAATCAGATAGAAAACTCAGAGATGCAGTGTAACAACAATAAAACCTCGCAGTCCAGGACCAGCATGGACCAGCATAGGACCTGCTCAGGACCAGCATAAACCAGCTCAAACAGACAACTTCAGCCCTCAACCCTAATAAACACAGATTACAGAAGTGAAAAAATTAAATCAAATATATCAGTGTCTGATCAGACACGCAAATGAAGCATTCACATTTGTAATGAACTGTTGATTTTTCACATGTACACAATGTTTTTCTCCTTGATCCATCCAAGACTCGACCAACACAGCCGTAGCTATTTAAAGAACATCCCGCCGTTAACAGCCATGATCCCATGAGCTCACTAATTAAGAGGGAATGCAGAAAGCAGCGGATTAACCAGAGCTCCACCCGCTCCTCAGAATAGACTGACCGTAAAACCCAGAGAGCAGGTGAGAGCCAAGCGCCATCCCGCTGTTGATGAAGCACAGACAAAACAAGCTCACACTTTCATCAGTTCTCGTGTTTATTGATATTATATTTCAAAGTTATTTTCCAGAGTAAACAGACGTAAACGGGATTGCATGTTCGTTTGGGTTATAACAGCCGTTTCAGGTGCAATTAAAACAGCAGGAGAGCTGCAAATCCGTCCGAGAGAGTCGTCTAAAGTTCACAGACAACATGAGCTCTCTCTCTCTCTCTCCTCCAGAACTGCTTTGATGTGTCACTCACTCTATCATTTCAGCCATAAACTCAAATGGCCGCTGGGACTGTAAACATAGTGAGCGATACAGTCCAGTGAACGCAGAGAGATTCAGTTCAGTTCAGGGAGAACATGACGCGAGAATCAGGATGAAACTCATTAAGAGAAGCGACGAATGCAGATCAGCGTCAGATTAACCCTTTCTCAAAGTTTGACTCGGCTTTGAATCTCTTTAACTGTGGTAAAACAATTAAACAGCAGGGAATAAACAACACTAAACACATTTATTTATTTTACAGATGCTTTTGACTTACATAATGAGAATTACAATGATATAATCATGCATAATTAGCACAGGAAAATAAACGTTTCTTCCTCTAAACAGTCTGTTGACATTGATGGCATCCAATCAAACTCTACAGTATTCAATAGTCAATTGTCAGATGTCAACCCAACTAACAGATAACATTCTCAGAACATTGTGGCAAGGTTCTCTCAATGTTCCAAGCAAACATTCTTCCAGTAACGTTAATAGAACGTTTGTTCAAAGTAATCTGGTCTCTAATTACATTCTCAAAACGTCAGCACAAAAACATTATTTATATGTATTTTTTCTGAAACATTTCAGTTGGATGTTCGTCAAACATTTTTTAAGTGTTACTACTTATTTTAGAACGTTAAAAAGTAACGTTCCCATAATATTTGCAAAAATGTTCGCATAACCAAGAAAAAACATTTCTGACTTAAAAAAAAACTGGATGTTTTGAGCATTCAGAAATTATGTTTTCATAACATAATGGCAAAACGAACATATTTTTGTTAGCTGAGAACATGAACATATCCTCAAAAAAACACAAACAAAATTAAAGCTGCAAGCAGCGATGAAAGGGTCCTCGCACGCGGGCTCACCGATGGTGGCATCAGGAAAACAGTGAACAGTGGGCGACATGCATGTAAGTGAGTGAATACAGGAGAATTATGGCCAAGTCATTTCAAAGTGCCACACTTCCTGCTGCCAACAGGTGGCGCTTTGACCATAACTGAATATTGCCATGTAGATGTCTTCAGGCCGGGACTATTATCAAACATGTGAAGTTTGGAGCAGATCGAACATTGTATGCCTGAGTTACAACAACTTCCTGTTTCGTGGCGTTAATCTCATACACTAGCCAAGTGTTTCATGATTTAACGTGTTTCTAGTATGTTTGATACTTCATGGCATATTGAAATGTACGGAGTCCCGCACATGACATGCAAGAAAAAAAATTAAATCGTGCGCACGATTTACTAATTCGTTCCCTCGATTTATAAATCATGTGCACGATTTAGTAAATCGAGGGAACGAATTAGTAAATCGTGCGCACAATTTAGCCTACTATTTTTTTCCTGCATGTCCGGGGCTCCGTAGAAATGTGTTTCTGGGAGTGAATTAAAGTGTAAAGCATACCATTTCCTGTTGCCAGGAGGTGGTGCTATGACTAACTGAATACTGGCATATAGATGTCTTTATGTCTTCAGCGAAAACTCTAGATCTTCGCAATTTAATGTCACAAAGGCCTTTAGATTAGACTGACCAAATATGACGTTGATCTGATAAAAGCTCTAGGAGGAGTTTGTTAAAGTATCTGGAAATGGCAAAAAATGCACAAATTTTGCAAAGAAAATTCAAAATTTCGGACTTCCTGTTGGTTTTCAGATTTCACTCCAAGAGACTTTTTTGTAGGTATTGGGCTGTTCGATGTGTGTACCGAATATCATACCTGTACATGAAACGTAAGGTCAGGGGCACTTCGTTGAAATTTTGTAGGTGGCGCTATCAAGCCATTTTGCAAGGCCTAATTCTGAAATCCATATCAGACGTAACTTTTCACCACTTCTGACGCATCAGCAAAGTTTCATGATGAAACATCAAACTTTGTCAGGCCGCCACGGACACGCCCATCAACGAAAACTCTAGATCTTCGCAATTTAACATTTAACAATATGATCTGATTAAAGCTCTAGGAGGAGTTCGTTAAAGTACAACGTGTGGAAATGGCAAAAACTGCCAAAATTTTGCTGAGAAAATTCAAAATATCTCACTTCTGTTGGGTTTACAGATTTTGCACCCGGGGGCTTTTTTGTAGGCTGTTACATCTGTCTACTGAATTTCATAATTGTACATGAATTGTAGCACAAAGGGTGCTTAATTGAAATTTTGTAGGTGGCGCTATCGAGCCATTTTGCCACACCTAATTCTGAAACCCATATCAGATGTAAATATTCACCACTTCTGATGCGTGTGCAAAGTTTGATGAGTTTTCGAGCATGTTTAGGCCCTCAAAAATGCGATTTATTTCGGAGAAGAAGTAGAGCAATTGCAGCAGGGTCCTCACACCATCGGTGCTCGGGCCCTAACTACACCAGACGAAAGAAAATACAACCCAGATTTGTGCTAGAAATGTTTTATGCAGTGGCTGTAAGGAGGATGAAACCATCACATTTTCTGTTCTGATGTTCAAATGTAAAATCTGGGTGCAGCAGAATCACGTCTGCATCTGATACGGTCTTCCTGGACAAAAACTCAAACAGCTTTAGATCGCGTGCTCCTGTAAAACCTAATTACGTTTTTAAGGTGAAAGGAAATACAAGGCTTCTCCATTTGCAAATGACCGTGAGCTTTTAGATCAGCCGTTTTACGAGCCATCGTTTGGGAAATGAAAGAGCAAACTGGAGCGTCCAGAGGTCTGCGTGTCTGTCGGCCGTGCGCAGCGTCTCCCTCGGGGCTCCAAACTCTGGGAACGTTTGATGTGCCGAGAGCTGCGGAGGCCAGGTGTGTAAAACTGTAAATTTGCCTCCTAAATACAAACAAAAAAAGTGAAAGAGTGCTTGACCTTCTGCAGAGATGAACCATTCCAGCAGTGAACGGCCCTCTGTTTAGCTTCCTCAATTGTGGCCCGCCTCGTTAGATTTATTACCCTTTATCAGCCTTTGAATTCAACTCATGCTTTGATGTTTGTCTGTAAGACAGCAACAAATGACAGACAAGACCCTTCAGATCACATATGAGAACTGCGGGATCTTGAGAAAGTCACGGCATGTGATTTCTTTTAATAAATCAGTGGATGTTGATGCAACAGCAGTTTGTTAGAGTCTGCGTGCAGATCTCGCAGGATTCTTCCCGCATACCTCAGAGAGAGAGAGAGAGAGGGAGAGAGAGAACGGCTGCGCTCATGTTTACGGCTCCCTCTCACGTCCACCGGAGGCCTGGCTAGCAGAAACGGATGATTCTTTCTCTCTCTCTCTTTCGTTCTCTCGCTCCAGCATCCCAGTAACAGCTGAGTGGCTGAGGCGTAATTGCAGAGAAGTGAGGTCAGCGAGAGGCTTTTATCAGAGATTGCGCAGCGTTCAGCAACACGAGAAGATGCACAGCGCAGACGGGCTGCCCCAAAACTCCCTCTCTCGGTGCGTCACATTGGAAGTTTCTCTGGAATCGTCTGGACTGAAGCGCACATCCTGGAGGCACAAGTAAGTCGCTTTTAAAGACTTTATTTTAACACTTTAAATCAATATATTCTGTCGTAAGTTAGTTTGGCAGAAACTAGGCAGAGAGACAGAGTGAGACAGCAACAAATATAATGTCATTTAAGGTATCGGTAGAGCAATACTGAGACATTTAAAATACTGATTAAAGTGGTGACAGACATTTAAATGACAAATAAAGTGGTATTGAGACATTTAAAGAAAGGATAGATAGATGTTGAGATTTAAATTAGCAATAGAGCAATACTGAGAAATTTAAAGTAGAAACGGAGGAATACTGAGACATTTAAACCAGTGATATTGAAACATATGAAGAAGTGTCAGAGAGAATTATTTTACATTATATTTTAATATTGCAACATTTAAAGTAGGAATAGAGTGATACTGAAACATTTGAAGAAGTGATAGGGAGATATTGAGATGCTTCAAGTAGGGATAGATACAATGCTGAGATATTTAAAGTAGCAATAGAGTGACATTAAAAGTAACAGTAGAGCAACACTGAAACATTTAAAGTAACAATAGAGCAACACTGAAACATTTAAAGTAGCGATAGAGTGACACTGAAACATTTAAAGTAGCGATAGAGTGACACTGAAACATTTAAAGTAACAATTCCGCGACATTGAAACATTTAAAGTAACAACTGAGCAACACTGAGACAATAAAAGTAGCTGTAGAGCAACATTGAAACATTTAAAGTAACAACTTAGTGACACTGAAACATTTAAAGTAGCGATATAGTGACAGTGAGACACTATTTTTAAAAACACTGAACACATAGAATCTGATTTATATGTGAATGATGTTGATTATTGAGGTGAACTGTGATGAACTGAATGTCTCCTGTATCTTCATCAGAAATGGACAGTGTGTGAAGCACCCGTTTGTTGATTTGTATCATGTGACTGTCATTAACAACAGAAACTAATACACTGCTGCCTCTTCCAGCTCTGAGGAGATTCTGATGCTGCAGGAGGAGGTCCGACTTCACTTTACAGTCTGAGGATTTTACTGGGAAAGGGTCCAAGCGGATCTCCCAAGGATTGAAGATCCAACCAGAGTTTTGCCTTCAGTATGTGGATCATAAACTCCTTGAGAAACGCAGTATAATGCGCAAATGGACACTGCCATGGAAACTGCCTAAGTTGCCGTGTGGACTGTGGTTGCACGTCGTGCTGGTTGTCAGCCGTGTGTGCGTGTGTGATGGAGACAGAGTCGCTGGGCAGGCGTCTGTGACTGACTGTTCCAAACACGAGCGCCACACCAGGAACTACGACTACATGGAAGGAGGGGACGTTCGAATCCGACGCCTCTATAGTCGCACACAGTGGTTTCTGATGATTGACGAGAATGGGAATATCAATGGAACGCAGGATCCCAACAACTGCTACAGTAAGAGATTATCACTCACTTCTGACATGTCTGACTGAGGTTCTACCTTAATTTCAAAAAACACATTTGGTCTTCATGTGTCAGGAGCTTCACAGAGGACTTATCACTGCAGAGACACTGAAACATTTAAAGTAGCGATAGAGCGAAACTGAGACAAATAAAGTAGCCATAGAGCGACACTGATACATTTAAAGTAGCGATAGAGCAACATTGAGGCATTTAAAGTAGCGATAGAGCGGCATTGAGACATTAAAAGTAGCGATAGAGCAACATTGAGGCATTTAAAGTAGCGATAGAGCAACATTGAGACATTAAAAGTAGCGATAGAGCAACATTGAGGCATTTAAAGTAGCGATAGAGCAACATTGAGGCATTTAAAGTAGCGATAGAGCGGCATTGAGACATTAAAAGTAGCGATAGAGCAACATTGAGGCATTTAAAGTAGCGATAGAGCGGCATTGAGGCATTTAAAGTAGCGATAGAGCAACATTGAGGGATTTAAAGTAGCGATAGAGCGGCATTGAGACATTAAAAGTAGCGATAGAGCAACATTGAGGCATTTAAAGTAGCGATAGAGCGGCATTGAGGCATTAAAAGTAGCGATAGAGCAACATTGAGGCATTTAAAGTAGCGATAGAGCGGCACTGAGGCATTTAAAGTAGCGATAGAGCAACATTGAGGCATTTAAAGTAGCGATAGAGCGGCATTGAGGCATTTAAAGTAGCGATAGAGCGGCATTGAGACATTAAAAGTAGCGATAGAGCAACATTGAGGCATTTAAAGTAGCGATAGAGCAACATTGAGGCATTTAAAGTAGCGATAGAGCAACATTGAGGCATTTAAAGTAGCGATAGAGCGGCATTGAGACATTAAAAGTAGCGATAGAGCAACATTGAGGCATTTAAAGTAGCGACAGAGCGGCATTGAGACATTAAAAGTAGCGATAGAGCAACATTGAGGCATTTAAAGTAGCGATAGAGCAACACTGAGACATTAAAAGTAGCGATAGAGCAACACTGAGACATTTAAAGTAGCGATAGAGCGAAACTGAGACAAATAAAGTAGCCATAGAGTGACACTGATACATTTAAAGTAGCGATAGAGCAACATTGAGACATTAAAAGTAGCGATAGAGCAACATTGAGGCATTTAAAGTAGCGATAGAGCAACATTGAAACATTAAAAGTAGCGATAGAGCGGTATTAAAACATTTAAAGTAGCGATAGAGCAGCATTAAAACATTTAAAGTAGCGATAGAGCAGCATTAAAACATTTAAAGTAGCGATAGAGCAGCATTAAAACATTTAAAGTAGCGATAGAGCAACATTGAGGCATTTAAAGTAGCGATAGAGCGGCACTGAGGCATTTAAAGTAGCGATAGAGCAACATTGAGGCATTTAAAGTAGCGATAGAGCGGCATTGAGGCATTTAAAGTAGCGATAGAGCAACATTGAGGCATTTAAAGTAGCGATAGAGCGGCATTGAGACATTAAAAGTAGCGATAGAGCGGTATTAAAACATTTAAAGTAGCGATAGAGCAGCATTAAAACATTTAAAGTAGCGATAAAGTGACACTGATACATTTGAAGTAGCAATAGAGCAATATGGATACATTTAAAGTTGCCATAGAGCAACACTGATACATTTAAAGTTGCCATAGAGCAACACTGAGACATTTAAAGCAGTGATAGAGCAACAAAAGCTTTCATTAGTTAGATTCACAAACAATATTACATTATATCATTCTAAACCGATCATGTGCATTATGCACATTTAAATATGAATTTCAAAAAATATCATAGTTGCATGTCACTTTAAATGTCACTATTGATTTGTTGAGTGTTTTATAATCTAATAATGTTTATTAAGCATTATTAGACTACACATTAATTTATGTAAGTTTATGTCCGGTAAAGACTCTTTATGTTGTATTAGTAGAAAGTGATATCCCACTGTATCTGAGGGTGAAGGAATCGGCCTGGTCAGAATTCCAGTGGGATTTTTAGCAGGTCGCGAGGCAGTGTGACGAGGGAGTGACAGGCGTAAAGAGAAACAGGTGCTCTGTGTTGGGGCTGTATTTATAGCTCTTGTTTCCCTTCATTAGAGGGTCAGAAGTTAAAAGTCAATGTGGTTACAATGGAAGTACAACTCACTGAAAAAGATTTCTATTTTGTCAGAACAATTTGTGAAGCAAAATGAAACTCAAATTCAGACTTGAGGCTGATGATACATGCATAATAATAATAATAAGAAGAAGAATTATTATATGATAATTAAAATGTTTATTAATACCTTTACAGTATAACATCAGCATTAAGCATGTTTGGTTATTAGTAATTTTGTTTGTGTATGAGAAGAAAGTCGTTGTGTTGGCGTGACGGCATGCATCTCTGCTCCAGAGGGAAAATGATTACGTCAACTGGCGCTGAAAAGAAGAAAAATTGATACAGCCAGATGTGGCCGACAACTGCACGCACAGAGCGCATGCAAGACATGCAGTGAGGGTAGGAGAGGGGCGGACAGCGCTGTGGGAGAGAAAAGCAGACGCGTTTTGAGGTTCTGTCAGAGTTGTGCCGTGACAGCAGCTTATTATACCATTAGAGCTGCTCACATATAAACCAAACACTTCCAGAGACGCACACATGTATTTGAGTGTCCTTACACAACTCACACACACAGAGCTTATAACGACAAGAAAACATGAGCGAAACAACAAACAGGCCCTTCAGCTGTGAAATATCTGATATGGAGTGCAACTGGAGCTTGTCGACTTTTAACTCACTGTTGATTGAACCATCTGATACTGACATTTCATCTTCAGTTAAGATCTTAAATTAAGAAATGAAACTGTTTCCTTTATAAAAATAGATTTTTGAAAGGTGAAGTGTGTCATTTAACAGAAAAATCAGCTCAGGCCATGTCATGGGATGGGATTCTCAAACAAAAAAAGTTCATAAGTTCATAAGATTCAAAAGAATCAACCTTCGACTGTAATATTAGTTAGTATTTTAAATCCAAAAAAAATGACAATCACCTTTAAACCATAAATTAAATGTGTTTTGAAATTAATTAATTGGCCAAATATCCAAAGAATTAAATGTTATTTAGGTCATTTTCCTCCCCATCAGATTTAACCCTTCGGTGCTCTACAATCAAATTTTAACCAAAAAATGTTTTTTTTATTTATTTTGTACTTCATTTGAATGGTATGACAGCTGTAGCACTTGCTATGTGAACACAAAAAATTGTGGACATGATTCGAAAAGGTTAAATGGTCCAAAAAAGAGTCTCAAAATAGTTAAAAATGACCACAGAATGTTTTGGGGGTACAATCTACAAATCAGCCATGATGCAGAAAAAAGCACTCAGCAATGAAGGGGTTAATTGAAAAATAGTTTGCATGGATTAAATAATTATATTGTATTATAAAAAAAATTGTGGGAAAAAATAGATCATAATTATTGCATAAATATTACTTAATACCATAACACTCCCTCAAATGCATATTAAATAAAAAATATTATTATTGAACAAAAATATATTACACTGATTTTACTGCTTCCTTTATAAAAATGGATTTTGAAAGGTGAAGAAGTGTGTTATTAAACAGAAAAGTCAGGCTGGATGGGATCCTTCTCAAACAAATAAAGTTCATACTTTTTGTGGAAATTAACATTTAACGATCATATTAGTTAGTATTTTAAAACCAAAAAATGACACACATCACCTTTAAACCAAAAATTAAATGAAAAATTGAGTGGCCAAATATCCGCCCCACTGCCATCTCAAATAAACCTTCATTACTACAGACTAACTCAAAGAATTAAATTAAATTAACCCTTTTTCCCCTCATCAGATTTAACCCTCTTTGGTCACCAAAAAAAAGTTTTTGTTTTTTTTCTTCATCTGACTGTTGTGGCACTTGCTATGTGAACACACACACACACACACAAAATGTGGACATGATTCAAAAAGGTTAAATTGTCCTAAAATAGTCACAAAATAGTTAAAAATGACCGCCATAGAAATGAATGGGTACATGAAAAAATGTACAATCTACAAAGCGCACAGCAATGAAAGGGTCAATTGAAAAAATAAATAATTATACTCTATTGTAAAAAATCGAGGAAACAAATAGATCATAATTACTGCATAAATATTACCACCATAACATTCCCTCAAAATGCAAAATATTCATGTAACCCCAGCAGAGGGTTAAACAACGCTTTTTCAAAGCAAATGTGACCCTCAATGTATATTTGGCTCCAAACACACACAGCGCTGCGTGTCTTCAAACGCTCAGGCTGATCCACTGTCTGTGTTTCAGGTGTTCTGGAGATCAGGACGGTTTCTGAGGGTGGCGTGTTGGCCATAAAAGGACTGAAGAGCCAGTATTACATTTCCATGAACCGCACCGGAATGTTACAGGGCAAAGTAAAACCCCTCCGTCCTGCAAACACATCTTTTAATCTGATTCTCACGTTTCATGGCTGATTTAAGAGTAAATATAGCGAATGAGCAAACAAATTAAAGTTCTGTCGTACCTGTTTTCACCTCTCCCGAACAGAAAGACTACAACGACAGCTGCAACTTCAAAGAAGTGTTTTTAGAGAACTACTACACAGCGTACGCCTCTGTCAAAAAGACTAAAGACGGCAAAGAGATGTTCATCGCTCTGTCAAAAAACGGCCGGCCGCTGAAAGGAAAGAAGACGAGGAGAGAGAGCATCACTTCTCACTTCATCCCTCGAAAGTGCAAGGAAGATGAGAAGAAGCTGGCGTAAAGCCAGAAACAGACCTGGTTTGGCTTTTTACTCGTCTGGCGTGATGCATGTCAGTAATTCAGCTGCAAACATTATCAATAAATCATACTTTCTTTCTTTGCCACTCACACACGAGAAGAAGCTGGTGAAACGGCACCAGGGTTTATATATGAAAATGTTTTGGACTCATGTAAACAAACAGTTATAAATACTCCTCTGTGTTTTGAGATAAAAACTATTTTTATATTTTTTAGAGAGAATAATCAGAGCGTCTATGTTTCTGTTCACTGCACTTTCACAGCCATTAAGAATGAAAATGCCAAATAAACACTGCAATGCATTTATACGAATGATTATTAAATATGGCAGCGCTGTGTGTGTACGACAATATCACACACCATCAGTTTTTATACTAACATCCCATCAACACTCATCCTGAGGAGTTTTTCTTTTCATTTAGTTTGAGACATTCCGTTCTCGTTTCCATTTCAATGAGAACATCAGTTCCCTTATTTAATTTGTTTAATCTTTGGGTTTGGGCAGTTATTATTTCTAAAAATCACATGCAATTAACATTCATCTTATAGTGACTGCATTCTAAGAAATACAATGTTTGTCATCACAATCTTCCATCACTCATTCATAAACGACTTTCCTTTTTGTTATTGATCAACCGCCTTCATATATAGACACTTTCACCGTCCAATCGGATGAAATCAAACACATTATGGCGGGTTTGACGTGGGAGTCTGACCGTATTTAGTTTCCACATAATGACTCAGAGCTCTAATGTGATTGTGTCCATGTGTCGTTGTGTGTTATTTATGATATTTATATGTGTCGCTGGCTCTGAAATAATCGTCTGTATTCTGTGCTGCAAACACTCACACAGAGAGTCAAGCAGAAGTTTATATTTTGCTGCTAGAGTACTAAGTGAAATATGAGGTTTTATATGATTATATCTCAATAAAACATGTATATACCTTTCTATAGAGTGGCATGTTCTGAGATGTTCACAAGGCCTTTATCTGGACACACGACTTTACAAATCGCTCACTACATTTATCTTATTTTCTCTTTTTAACACTGATCGGCCAGTTGCGTTCGCTAAACTGTCACACCGGCTGGGAGAAAATTCACTGCAAAAAATTAAGTTACTGAATAATGATGACATCAAACAAACCAGTGATTGACAGGATTTTTTGTTTAGACAGAAAATGACATTTCACAGTAAAATTCAGTGTTTTACAGTAAGACCTTCCTATGGAAGCCCATTTCAGCCACATAAGAAAAAAAACTTAATTATGACATAAAAGTAAAAATTTTGAAATTATGACATTCAAAGTACTAATACCAAGTCAAAATTATGACAGAAACTAAATTTTGATGTTTTATCTAATAATTTCTGCTGTTTAATCTCATAATTATGACTTGGTATGTCCTAATTATGATTTAGTGTCACAATTTCAACAAAAGTAAAAATTCTGACTTTTTTCATCTCATAATTAAGATTTACTGTCATATTTTTTTTTGTCAATTTTTGTCATTTGAACTTTTGTCAATTTGACTTAGTATTTCATAATTCATCATTTTAACTTTTTATGCATAATTATGACAAAAAGTCAAAATTCTGTCACAATTTTGATTTTTTAATCTCATAATTTCGACTTTTTGTCATAATTGAATTTTTGTCATTTTTATGATCAAAATTATGACTTTGTATGTCATAATCCCAACTTTTTATCTCAATTATGACTTAGTATTTCATAATTATGATCATGTCATAATTCTGACTTTTTGACAATTTATTGTCATCATTGATTTTTTATGTCAATTATGACAAAAAGTCAAAATTATGACTTTGTATGTCATAATCTCAATTTTTTTATCTCAATTATGACTTAGTATTTCATAATTATGATCATGTCATAATTTTGACTTTTTGGCATATTTTTAACATCTCATAAATATGACTTAGTATGTCATAACTGACTTTTCATCAATTTTTTGTGAAATCTCATAAATATGTCTTTTTATGTCGTAATTATGATTTACAAAAGCATGATTTGTTATGTGGCTGAAATGGGCTTCCAGCTAAATAAGTGTTATCTCAGTGATTTCATGTCTCTCGTATCACGATACACTTTCTGTCTACTCTTAAAAAAATAATTCACACTCTAATCAGTATTTAATCATCATATATTTATTGATTTGAAGTTGCTCAGTCTTCAGTGTTTATGTACTGTACATGTTTTTTCTTGTGGATGTATTTTTTCCAGATCGATGGAGTCAGTTGTAGCATTTTGAGGGATTGAACGAAACATGATTCCCTGTGAGGTGAACGAGAGAGATGTGCTGGACGACTGCCACACACACACACACACACACCCTTCTCTTGACCCAAACACAGTTAGAGTAAGGTGAACACTTCTGCCAAGTCACGCAAAGTTGGTTTTAGCGTATAATTTGTAACATGTTCTGAGTGTAAACAGACTCTCACTGAGGGCCGTTTGTGAGCGACGGCGACTGACGGGCCTCACACTAAAAAAAGACTCATTTATCAGATAAAAGGTTTGATTCGAATCCATCTGGACTTAACAATCAGTGCGTTTCATCACTGTCTGTGAATGAATCTTAGAATCACTTGTCATTTAATGAAAATGTCTTAATCGTTTGTCCTGTATCTCTATGATAAAAGCTCAGCTTTTCTCACATTCATCTGGCGTTTGTTAGTTTGTTTGTTGGTCATGTGGTCGAAAGCCTTCAGCACATAGCATGAGTTCAGCATGTTTGAGTCCAAATAAAATCAAAACCTTGGGCAATTCTGGCAGTGGAACCTGTGGACACGTCGATTGAGTTTTATCAAAGCTTTGAATCTAAATGAGACCTGATAAAATCTAAAACAACACAGAGATTGATCACATATGAGCCAATCCCTCGAGACCATGACCGGCTCACAATTCAACATCGAAAGAAAAAACACATTTTATTTTGCCTAAAAAAAAATGAAACCTATTTTTAGGATAATTGCATTGTGACATTATTTTCTTAACAACTAAATGCAGAATTCAACCCATAAATTCTCATTACTGTAATGCAAAATAAAGACATGAATGCAAAAAAATACAGGAATGCAAAAAAAAATCATAATGGTCCTAAAAACAGGCCTTGTTTTAGGGTAAAATGTGACTTAGACCAGTGTTATTTTACTATTATTGATATACTATTATAGTTTTTATTCATATTTTGAATGTTTTTATTTTTATATTTTCTGTTTTAATTTTAGTTAAAGTTTTGGTAACTGCGTTGTGCGTTTTTGTCATTTTTATTAGTACGTTTAAATATTTTTTATCTATTTTTATTTCAGTTTTGAAAAAATATTTCAAGTACAAGTTTTAGTTGATAATGTTTTCTTGAGATTTATAGACACTCGCTGAACCAAGAGAGTTCTGATTTGCATAAACTGAATAATTGCAGCAACATGTGGCCAATTTCACCTGCAGACAATTGCACACAGCAGGAATCAGTCCAGACGCAGGGATGAGTACATGTGACCTCTCATGAACCAATCACCAGATGGCAAACACAGGAAGTCCACACGCACCTGAGCAGCTGTCCTTACAGAGACAGAAGAAAGAGTGTGAGAGAGTGTGACTAATAACACAGAATCCAGTCATTATGAAAATTTGTCACTTCACCAACATTTCACCATGTAATTTGAGGAAAAACTATCAGCAAATATGTTATGGAATTATGTTTTCATTTAATTACATTTTAAAAGATTGATTCAATTTTTTATGAATTAATTTGATTATACATGCATTAGACATGACAATGAACATTTTATAAACCCCTTAAAACCAGCTAAATTAAAATGGAAAAGAATTTGGGTAAAAATAAAAGGGATTTCATATGTTTCACATGAGGATCAAAGCGGTTTCTCCTCCAGAGGGCGCCTGCTGCACTTTCTGGACACGTCTGTACAGGTTTGCATGTCTAAATAGTTACCAAGGACTATTATCTGAGGTCATCTCTAGAAAACGCTTAAATAAAACGCCTCATCATGACTGTGACTGGTCCAGCCCTGCCTGCGCTCAGAAAAGTAACACATACCATGTGACAACGTCACTTCAGCAGCGGTCAGGATGCCAGTGGCTTGCATTAAAAAACTTCAATGGACTTTAAAGTCACCATGAAACCAACATTGACAATATTTGTTTTGTTTTAATTAAATATTTCAGTGTTTATTCTAAATGATTTATCGGTGCACATTATTGTGTTAAATTCATGTTCCTCATAATCTTGAATCAGAATATCTTCTACTCCCTCTTGCAGCATCTCTTCTCTTCTCTGATGACGAGGGCGGGGCAACCTGTCACTCACATGAGATCCACCAATAGCAAACCACAACCATCCAATCAATTCCCCACAGACAAAATCAAGCCCCGCCCTACATTTGTTCTTGTTTGAGAAGCGTTTCACTCGGAACAATAAACAAGACTTTACTGTCATGCCGACTTTAACGGAGTATTGTTAATCATTTAAGAATATAAATAAAATCTGCTCTTTCTGATTTGTGATGCTGACGTCAGAAAAGTTCAGCTTCATCATACCTGAGCGAACAGAAGAATCATGGCTGAGGTGATCAAAACTGCTGTAACTGATCAACAGAGAAACATTAATATCAGACGTTCAGAGATGTTATAAAAAAATATTTTTTTGTGTGTCACTGCAATAAACCTACAACAGTCTGATGAAGTGAGGCGCTGGCAGATCTTCAGAGCAATTTCATGCCGTATTAATCATTCTCTCTAATACTATTTATCTCTGTATCTGTGATGGAGTGCCTCTCCGCTGTGACCAGCCAAATTGCCTCATTCATCCTCACCACAAACAGATGGTGACAAATTAAAAGTATTAAAGGCAATCGGTATTTTGAGAGAGGAATTTACTCTCTGCCAAATGATCAGCGCAGACCGTGTGAAGTCCATATGCATTAAACAGACGTGCCCACACAGAGGGCTGGAGCTCCGGATTCTTGGGAAAAGATGGAGTTCTGAAGATTCAGTTTAATCTGAAGCATCTGCAGGTCTTTTTGCAGGGATTCAATGGTGTGATTGGGAAAAGGGACTCTGGCTTTGAGGTCTTCATATATTTCTCCAGAGTGACTGTAGAGAAGAGAGGAAGACTTGTCCAGATTCTCCTCACACGTCACTGGCCAATCAACCTGAAACAAATGGTGTATTAAAGCAATAAGCTCCGCATCGGGCATAACAACTGTTCTAAATTCACTGTAAACCACAGTGTCACCTACTGGTGGTTGTAGTAAATCACACAAAGCAGGAGAATCCAAACAAACACTTTGTTATTAATCCACAAAGATACACACAGGAGATTGCAGAAGAAAACGAACTAAATAAAGACAATACCGGTCAATGAACTGAGGCCTAAATACAGACAGTGTAATCAACAGAAAACAGGTGCGCAGATTTATTAACAACCAAGGAAACTAACCATGACTAGGAACTCAGGGGCTTTTTACACGACGCCTTTTTCAACTAAAAACGGAAAACTTTTTATGCGTTTTGGCCACGACAACAGTGTTCTGGTGGTTTGAAAATGCAAACTTTTGAAAACAGGTTTCAAAGTGGAAGTTTTTGAAATCGATTGTCATCTCCGTGTAAAATGCAAAAACGCAAATGGGAAAACGGTGATGTTATGCACATGCGTATTACATGTTAGTCATTACATTTAGTCTATCCACCTTATTTTCTGTGAATGTGTGAGATTTCAGATGTATTAGTCGCTATAGGGAAATAACGATACGAATATCGAAGTGCAGTAAACTGAAAAAATACGGTGGACAGGCATGCGCGTGTGGTGCGAGTGCTCTGTAAAAGAATCCGTATGCGCAGACATGTAGTCTTTCTTTACAAAGTTGTCTACTTGTCTGGCAGGCATTATACAGCGTTTTAGTCATTTTCGCGGATCCGTTTGAACGGAGATAGTTTTGATAACGCTGTCATCTGTACAAAGAAAAAACGTTTCTGTTTTTAGTACATCGTTGTCATGTAAACGTACCTTGAGGCAAAACAAGCACAAGAAAAACAGTGAAAATGAAACCGAAATGCGGCTTTACGGGGCTTATTGCTTTTATAAAACGGTTAGTCCGTTAAAAAAAAAATTTAAATATAAAAAACCTATTAAATATAAAAGAATAGCACCACAACTATAACAATAATGGCACAGAGAAACGAAAACAATATTATTGGAATCACTTTCAGAATTATTTTTTTTCCAGCTGATGAACGATGAAAACATTGACAGCCAATCAGAAGCCATCCTGCTTATTTAAAAAGGGCAGATGATAAAACTGCAGCACGCTTAAAATAAACAGAAAGATGGTGTGAACGCTAATTAAGTTATCGTTATAGGTGTCAACGGGCCTTAATTTAAAACGGTTCCGAACGTGGCTCAACCAATCAGAATCAAGGACCGGTGTTGTGCCGAATTTTAACCCCCTGCCAAATTATTACCCCCCTCGTTGAAGTCTAATCTTAATCTTAACCCCACCCCTAATCCTAACTCCTCCCCCACAACTACTCCTAAACCTACCAATACTAGGGGGGTACTAATCTGGCAGGGGGTCGAAATTCGGCACAACACCGGAACTATCCGATTTATAATACACTGTAAAGCACTGTACATTTATGGAATGTCTTAAATAAGATTAAAAAAACAACAAAACGTAATAGAGTGGATCACAAAAACTCACGATAATGTCACATTTCATCAAAAAAATATTTAAATATTTTAATTCTACATAAAATAAGGCATATTTTTTTAGGACCAGATGTGTTTATTAATATGTTTTGCACTGTAATATTATTTCATGACAATGCATCATTCAACAATATAAATTTGCATTAATTATATGCAACAAATACTACCATCATACTTTACATTATTTTATATCGTTATATCTGTTTTGATTTTGATTCTTGAGAATTTGAAGGGAAAATGTACTGGATTGTCATATCATCACAATGCAAAAGTTTTCCATCGCTCCATGAGTATTTTAAATGAATATAAATATAATAATTTATAATTTTGAGCCGTCAATTTTCTTAAAAAAAGTTTTAAAGGCTTAAATGTGAGGCTTATCATTTTATAAAACTTTTTGTTTGTCAAAACATGTATTACTTAAACGTTAAAGTTGTTTAAATCGTCGTTTTTACCGTCATTTTATTATGGTATGTACATGGTGAGGTATTCCTCGCCACAGAAGTTTTGGCGCGATTTCCTGAGACTCATCCAATAATGACATTTAACGTTACATACATTAATAATTATAGTTAACTTAGCTGCTTTATTCTGGTTAACTGTCATTTGAACTCCCAGTTTGAACTCACCAGTCTTTGAGATTTAATAAATTCGTCTAGGGAGCAAATATTCTTATTTGTCTGTTTCTCCATCTCAAACAACAGCGTCCGCGTCTGTTGCTAGGTAACCGCTTACCACTCTTCCTGCTTCCGGTGTTGCCAAGTCCACAGTTTTCCCGCGGAATTGGGCTACTTTTACACTGTTGCCGCTGGTTGTTTTTAATATCCGCGGGTTGAAGCGACCCCAAATAACATTATATTTAGTCCCTGTGATGCGAATTTTACCAGGAAACCCCGCCAAAAACGCGGATTTTACCCCCTGGAACACGATTTTTACTCTGAAACGCGATTGGGTTCGTTTTGAGAAGCAATTGGGCGGGTTTTGTTGTGAAAACCTGGCAACCCTGCCTGCTTCCTCGAGCTTGTGAGTGTTTCCGGCGCGCATTGCACACGTGGTATTGTTGTCATCGCTTGGTGTGTGGACGCGTTTGGTTAGGTGGTCAGTCATGTCGGATGAGAACTGCGCTGCTGCGGGGGAGAGGAGCTCTCTGAGCGGCCTGCTGCTCGCCTCGCACGCCCCGCTGGATGACGCGCAGCGCGCGGGCCGGATGAAGTGCTCGCGGTGCGGCGCGTCGCGCATGTTCTACTGCTACAGCTGCTGCGCGTTGGTCGGGCTGGAGCCGCGGGACGTTCCTAGCGTCAAGGTCCGTGAAAACATCACATTAAACCGCTGTAGAATCATTATTCTTACAAATAACTCACCTTCATACTGAACAAGTTAGTATAATGACTTAAATAAAATTAAATTCTAACTATGCACCTTTGAAGAACAATTATTAAACCAAAAGTGTAAATTATGTCATCATTTACTCATCATCATGTCTGCATTTTTACATTCTATGAAAGTTTTTGGAGACTGATGCTGTCAAGCTCCAAAGATAACTGAAATTTAAATCATATGAAAGTAGTCAAATTTACCTGAATTTTCCAGTACTGAAAGTCACCATGAAATCAGAATTGACCATTCTTATTTTTTATGGAATATTGCAGTGTTTATTCTAAATGATTTATCGGTTATTGTTCCTGGTAATCTTGAATCATAACTTTCCCTCCCGCTGGCAGCGACATCTCTTCTGTTCTCTGATGACGAGGCAACCTGTCACTCACATGAGATCCACCAAAACCATCCAATTATTTCCCCACAGTCAAAATAAGGCCCCGCCCTACATTTGTTCTTGTTCGAGAAGCCGTTTTATTCGGATTAGGGAAGAAAAAAGATCAGCGCCATATAAGGAGAAGCAGAAATCTCATTGGTTCTTGCATGTGTCGATTTTAAACGTGCACAAATGGAGCTGTAATAAAGTTAATTTGTAGCCCAACCTAATTCTTCATGACATAATTAACTGTCTTTTAAGAATTGTCAGTTTGGAATTATAAGTAAAATAAGGTCAGTGGTAAACGTTACTGGAAGATACTTGAACATTTTGGCCTTCGACATAAAAGTTACTCAATAAATCCAAAACCACTTCTCTAAAAATCCCACGGGAAACTCAGGACTGCCAAACGCTCATTCTTTTCATAGTTTTTTTTTTTTTTAGGAATAATGATTTGAGAGAGTCAGCTCCTCATAAAAATAAACGTCTCTTTTCACGGTCCACAGAAAAAGAAATATACAATGGTGTTTGGAACAGTTCTTCTGAAGCGCGTGGTGTGTTTGTTAAAGCTCACGAAATGTTTGTCTGCCATTTCCAGCTGCCGGTGAAGATTGACATCATCAAACACCCCAATGAAACAGACGGCAAGAGCACGGCGGTGCAGGCCAGACTCCTCGCGCCGCAGGACGTCACCATCTACACATATCCCTGCATCCCTGAGTTGGACCAGAGCGCAGAAAACGTAAGCAAAACCCCTGTGAACCTGCCGTGTGCTCAGACCGCCTCAGGTAATACAGATGCCTTTTCTTCCTACAGATCGTGCTGGTGTTTCCCGGTCCAGATGCAATGACGGTGGAGGAATTATGGGAGTATTTTTCTGCTGGTGGAGCACAGAGAGCGAAGAGATTAAAGGCGGCTTCTGAAACTCGCGCCTGCCCGATCCAGAGAGTGGTTTTCATCGACAGCACCTGGAACCAAACCACCAGAATCATCACGGATGAACGTCTTCAAGGTGCCAGCAGATTCTCTCTCATCTTTAGGGCTTTTCACACTTGAACTAGTTAACCCTGGGTCATTTTAAACCTGGGTTAACAGAATCCTGGGTTATTAACAATTAATTCTGTTTATTTTTACGCTGACATTTCACATAGTACATTCCTCAAACCTTGGGTTAACCTTATCATTTGCCTTGGGTTAACATTATTATTCTTGGGTTAACATTATTATTTACCTTGGGTTAAAGTTATTTGCCTTGGGTTAACATTATTATTTGCCTTGGGTTAAAGTTATTTGCCTTGGGTTAACATTATTATTTGCCTTGGGTTAAAGTTATTTGCCTTGGGTTAACATTATTATTTGCCTTGGGTTAAAGTTATTTACCCTGGGTTAACATTATTATTTGCCTTGGGTTAACATTATTATTTGCCTTGGGTTAACATTATTATTCTTGGGTTAAAGTTATTTACCCTGGGTTAACATTATTATTTGCTTTGGGTTAACATTATTATTCTTGGGTTAACATTATTATTTGCCTTGGGTTAAAGTTATTTACCCTGGGTTAACATTATTATTTGCCTTGGGTTAAAGTTATTTACCCTGGGTTAACATTATTATTTGCCTTGGGTTAACATTATTATTTGCCTTGGGTTAAGTTATTTACCCTGGGTTAACATTATTATTTGCCTTGGGTTAACATTATTATTTGCCTTGGGTTAAAGTTATTTACCCTGGGTTAACATTATTATTTGCCTTGGGTTAAAGTTATTTACCCTGGGTTAACATTATTATTTGCCTTGGGTTAACATTATTATTTGCCTTGGGTTAAGTTATTTGCCTGGGGTTAACCTTATTATTTGCCTTGGGTTAAGTTATTTGCCTTGGGTTAACATTATTATTTGCCTTGGGTTAACATTATTATTTGCCTTGGGTTAAAGTTATTTACCTTGGGTTAACATTATTATTTGCCTTGGGTTAAGTTATTTGCCTTGGGTTAACCTTATTATTTGCCTTGGGTTAAGTTATTTGCCTTGGGTTAACATTATTATTTGCCTTGGGTTAACATTATTATTTGCCTTGGGTTAAAGTTATTTACCTTGGGTTAACATTATTATTTGCCTTGGGTTAAAATTATTTACCCTGGGTTAACATTATTATTTGCCTTGGGTTAAAGTTATTTACCTTGGGTTAACATTATTATTTGCCTTGGGTTAAAATTATTTACCCTGGGTTAACATTATTATTTGCCTTGGGTTAAAGTTATTTACCTTGGGTTAACATTATTATTTGCCTTGGGTTAAGTTATTTGCCTTGGGTTAACCTTATTATTTGCCTTGGGTTAAGTTATTTGCCTTGGGTTAACATTATTATTTGCCTTGGGTTAACATTATTATTTGCCTTGGGTTAAAGTTATTTACCTTGGGTTAACATTATTATTTGCCTTGGGTTAAAATTATTTACCCTGGGTTAACATTATTATTTGCCTTGGGTTAAAGTTATTTACCTTGGGTTAACATTATTATTTGCCTTGGGTTAAAATTATTTACCCTGGGTTAACATTATTATTTGCCTTGGGTTAAAGTTATTTACCTTGGGTTAACATTATTATTTGCCTTGGGTTAAAGTTATTTACCTTGGGTTAAAGTTATTTACCCTGGGTTAACATTATTATTTGCCTTGGGTTAAAGTTATTTACCCTGGGTTAACATTATTATTTGCCTTGGGTTAACATTATTATTTGCCTTGGGTTAACATTATTTACCCTGGGTTAACATTATTATTTGCCTTGGGTTAAAGTTATTTGCCTTGGGTTAATATTATTATTTGCCTTGGGTTAAAGTTATTTACCCTGGGTTAACATTATTATTTGCCTTGGGTTAAAGTTATTTACCTTGGGTTAACATTATTATTTGCCTTGGGTTAAAATTATTTACCCTGGGTTAACATTATTATTTGCCTTGGGTTAAAGTTATTTACCTTGGGTTAACATTATTATTTGCCTTGGGTTAAAATTATTTACCCTGGGTTAACATTATTATTTGCCTTGGGTTAAAGTTATTTACCTTGGGTTAACATTATTATTTGCCTTGGGTTAAAGTTATTTACCTTGGGTTAAAGTTATTTACCCTGGGTTAACATTATTATTTGCCTTGGGTTAAAGTTATTTACCCTGGGTTAACATTATTATTTGCCTTGGGTTAACATTATTATTTGCCTTGGGTTAACATTATTTACCCTGGGTTAACATTATTATTTGCCTTGGGTTAAAGTTATTTGCCTTGGGTTAATATTATTATTTGCCTTGGGTTAAAGTTATTTACCCTGGGTTAACATTATTATTTGCCTTGGGTTAAAGTTATTTACCTTGGGTTAACATTATTATTTGCCTTGGGTTAACATTATTTATCATTATTTTACCCGGGGTTAAAAGGGGGTTTTTAGAATGAAGATGACCCGGGGTTAGTGCAGTGTGAATAGCCCTTTTGTATGCGTTTGTTTACCTTGTGTAACTTTATTGATGTTCTTTCTCTACAGCTTTACCAAATGTGGAGCTCAAGAGCAGAAGAACCTGTTTTTGGCGGCACCAGAAAGGCTGTCCGGACACGTACCTGGCCACAATAGAGGCCGTTTACTACTTCCTGAAGGACCTGCACAGCCACTACTTCTCCGAATACACGGGAGAATACGACAACCTGCTGTTCTTCTTCTCATTCCTGCATAAACTGATCAATAAAGCCAAACAGGCTGCTGGGAAAGTGTGACAAGAAACTCTCACGTCTGTTTTATTTGAACGCAATGGATGCATTTTGTCACAGTGAGATTTGAATATTTTTATTTACAAGTCAATGGCTGCATGCATATTCCCAGTGTGACTGAAACATTCACTGATTGTATTTTTAAGGCACTTCAATGTGTATTTGACAATAAATGTTTTTTGTACACTCGTCTCGTCATGTTAGTAATAGGCCTCTCTGATTTTGGCCTGTAAACTGTCGCAGGTCTTCTTGGCGTCTCCCAGGAGCATGGCACTGTTGGGCTTGTAGAAAATGGGGTTATCGACCGCAGCGTAGCCCACACCTAAAGTGCGCTTCATCACGATCACCTGCACACAAACACACACACGCTGATTCACACGGCTGCTGCTGTTCGTACGGCACAATCTGTATAATCACAGAAAAACCTCACACCTGCTTGGACTTCCAAACTTCCAGTACCGGCATCCCTGCGATAATGGAGTTTGGATCTTCCTGTGCGGCGGAGTTGACCGTGTCATTGGCTCCGATCACGAGTGTCAGGTCGGTTTCTGCACATGCCACACAAACACACACAGAAGAACATAAGAGAACGGTTCAAACAGCCGCTCTATTAGAAGCTCTCATGCGATGGGATCGTGTTTCTCCCTCCCTGTTTCTCTACATGCTTATCTGCTCCGGTTAAACAAAAACACGTGCTGCCCTCTGACTCTGACCGCAGAGACGCCAGTTGCGGTAACTCGGGGTTGCATGTCTAGGCACAATTACATAATCAAAATGAATTATTACAAAGATCAGACTCCACATGTGTCCCAACCGCTGCCAAACAACTTCACAGCAGTCTGTGGATCATCGGCTCATCCGTCTGACGGACTGCATCTGTACCTGACAGATATGAGACGTGTTTCACACTGTAAGTGTAAACAATCCACTGACTGAACAGTCAAACCGGCAAATAACTCGATTGCTACTTTGTATTTAATGGAAATCAATGAGCATAAAAATTGTCTATTAGTATTGCTGTATTTTTTTATTATTAATACTTATTAATAATAAAAAAATTATACTTTTATTCAGCAAGGATGCATTAAAATGATCAAAAGTGACATTGTTACAAAAGATTCTATTTCAAATAAATGCAGTTCTTTTGAACTTTCTATTCAAAACTAAGATGTATGATGTTTTCCACAAAAATCTGAAACTGTTTTAAACATTGATAATAATCATAAATGTTTCTTGAGCAGCAGATCATCATATTAGAATGATTTCTGAAGGATCATGTGACACTGAAGACTGGAGTAATGCTGAAAATTCAGCTTTGATCACTGGAATAAATTACACTTTACTATATATTCATATAGAAAACAGCTGTTTTAAATTGTAATATTTCACAATATTTAAAAGTCTTATCGACCCAACACTAGAGCTTACGTAATGGTCAGATCAGTTATTTAAATACAGAGCGAATTTAACACATAGCCCTTAATGCACACATTCGATTACTATAAATAAAACGGATGAGGAAAATAAAGGAAAAAACAGATGGGAAAAATAGAGTTAATTTGAAAAATGTGCGTCTCGTTGTGCCGTGATGCACTTTGCAGCACAGTGTCGGACTGCAAATGGGCTCTTTTGATGAACATGCTGTTAAATCTGACCTGGGAAATCCTCGTTGATCTCGTCCATCTCTAGAACCACGTCGTACGGGACGCCGGCCTCAGCCAGGAGCACATTGAGCTGTCCAGGCATGCGTCCGGCCACCGGGTGAATCCCAAACCTGATAGAGACACACAGATGATAATCAACTAGTGCAGATTCATCCTATTTTGAGCTTTATAATCAGAACAATTCAACATGAAACTTATCAACAGTTGATTCAGTAACACTTACTATAGTAAAAACCACTAAAAAAAAAATATTACTCAGTATTTTTGTCTTGTTTTTCCAGTAAAAATATCTAAACAAGCAAACTGACTGAAGATATTAAGTCTTGTTTGCAGAAAAAATTATCAAAATGAAGTGTTTGTGCTTAAAACAAGAACAAATATCTGCCAATATATTTGTTTGTCAACTGTTTTATCATGCATTTTGTTAGCATGCTTGTAGAATGTTTTAGTACACTGCTAGCATGAATTAGCATGTTACTACAGACTTAGCAATTGCTAACATGTTGCTAGCATGTTTCAACTCTTTGTTAACATATTTTAACATTGCTAGTATGTTTTAACACATCGCTAGCATGATTTAGCATGTTGTTAGCATACTGGTAACATTAATTAGCACATTGCTAACATGATTTAACATGCTGCTAGCATGTTTAACACATTGATAACGTGACTTAGCTTGATGCTAACATGTTTTAACATGTCAGTATGTTTTAACACATTGCTAGAATTAGCACATTGCTAGTATGATTTAACATGCTGGTAGCATGTTTAACATGTTTGCTAACATGTTCAACACATTGCTAGCATGACTTAGCTTGATGCAAGCATTTTTAACAAGTTGCTATCATAAATTAACATGTTACTACTGTCTTAGAAAAGATTGCTAACATGTTGCTAGTATGTTTCAACTCTTTGTTAGCATATTTTAACATTCCTAGTATGTTTCAACTCTTTGTTAGCATATTTTAACATTGCTAGTATGTTTTAACACATTGCTAGCATGATTTAGCATGTTTTAACACATCGGTAACATGAATTAACATATTGCTAATGTGATTTAGCATGCTGGTAACATGTTTAACACATTGCTGAAATGACTTAGCTTGATGCTAGCATGTTTTAACACATTGCCAGTATGTTTCAACACATTGCTAGCATGACTTAGCTTGTTGCAAGCATTTTTAACATGTTGCTATCATTAATTAACGTGTCACTACTGTCTTAGTAATTGCTTACATGTTGTTAACATGTTTCCACTCTTTGCAGCATATTTTAACATGTTGCTAGTATGTTTTAGCTAGCAACATGTTAAAATATGCTGGCATGAATTAGCAACACATTGTTAACATGATTTCTAGCATGTTTTAGTACACTGGTAACATGAATTGGCACTGCTATCATGAGCATGTTGCTAATATATTTTAACACACTGCTAGCATGGCTTAGCTTGATTTAGCACATTACTAGCTACTTATTTTAACACATTGCTAACATGATTTAACATGTTGTTAGCAATGTGAATGTTGAATGTAGCAACATGAGAATGTTGCTAGTTATAACACATTGATAGAATGAATTAACATGTTGCTAAAAATACATTTACTGGCAATGACTGAAGATATTAAATCTTGTTTGCAGAAAAATGAAGCAAAATGAAGTGAGTTCGTGCTTAAAACAAGATCAAATATCTGCCAATGGAGTCAGAAAAATAAACTTCATTCAAAAGGAAAACAAGATTATTTTTCTGACCACATTGGCAGATATTTGATCTTGTTTTAAGCACGAACTCACTTCATTTTGATGCATGTTTCAATTAAACGACGCAATATCTCAAGTCATTTCGCTTTAATAACGTTTAGATACTTGAACTGGAAAACAAGGTAAAAAAAAAACTTTTTGCAGTGTATAAATTATGCATAATTATGCAACTAACCCTAATCATAATCACGTAGTAAGTACATGTTGTTAATTAATATTACTCAGAACTTATTTGTATAAATACACTCTAACAAGGGCACCTTAGAATAAAGTGTAGCCGTTTATTCTTCATGCAATAAATTCCTGCTTCTCCACCATCTGCGGTGTAAATACTCTGAGAATGTTTTACACTTTCCCTCTTTATTTACAGAAAGGCTGCATTTTTACCAGCGTTTTTTTATTAGACACAGATGTGTTTTGTCTTCTCTTTAACAGAATTACGCTGCTGACCTGCCAAGTATTCAAGACATTAAAAACATTGGATGTGTGAGAGTTCAGCATGCGATTATTTTTGAAGGTTATTTTGATGTTCTCGCTGATTTAAGAGGTCATGATCTGCGTCTGACCTCACAGTCTTGCCCTGCTCTCTCAACATCTTCACCATGTCAGCGATTGGATACTGAGCCTTGGCCGCGCACAGACCCCAGCCTGTTCGAGAGAAAACACACACACACACACACTTCATGTAAGTTATTAATCTTCTGTCTTTTCCCAGAATCTCGAGCAGCGTGAGGTCATGGAGGAATCCCCTAAACCCTTTTCACTTGATGTTTCAAGATCCACATTTGCTTCAAGTTTCCTGCTAATAACTGCAGGAGCGTGGAGAATTGTGTCATCAGCCGCGTGTGTGCGGACTTTCAGGGAAATCCGTTTGATTACATTCAGATTGCAGAGTTTCCTGAACTCCAGATGTCTCCCTACAGGACGATCGCGTGTGGAGACGAGACACGCACATGTGACCTGCGTTTCGGGCTGCTCAACATCACTCTCAGGCTCTTCTCGCTCAGATTTCTCACCCATTTCTCTCTCGTTTTGAGTCGAGACTAAAGATATTATGTATAAGCAGCTCACAGAACGTTCCTTTAACGTTTGCATAACCAAGAAAAAAAAACGTTTTTAATGCTCAGAGAACATTCAAGTTTTTATAACGTTCTTAGAACATATTTTTGTTAGCACGGCTTTCAATTAGCATCTCAGTTAAACAGCTTTGGGGTGACCAAAATTTTAAACAGATATGTGTCACTTTAATCACGTGATACACATCAGCTAATATCAATTAGGTTTGTCACGACATCAAAATCTTATAAACTAAACTAACCATTACCAGATTCACAATCCTCAAAATCACAACAAACCAAATAATTAACTTCAGCTGTCAACTAAAAAATAAAGTTCATGGGGACAAACTTTTATGTTGGCTTAAAAAAGGCTTGTCTTTTAGGGTTGTTAGCATGTTTTATCATGTTGCTAGCAAGTTTTATCATGCTGTTAGCATGTCTTAGCATGTGTCTAGCATTATTTTGCTTTTCGCTAGCATGCTTGTAGAATGTTTTAGTGCATTTCTAGCATGAATTAGCCTAATGCAAGCATTTTAGCATGTTGTTAGCATGAATTAACATGTTACTACCATGTCTTATCAATTGCTAACATGTAGCTAGCATGTATTAACACTTTGCTAGCATGTTTTAATATTACTAATATGTTTTAACACATTGCTAGCATGATTTAACATGTTGCTAGCATGTTTTAACACATTGGTAATATGAATTAGCACATTGCTAGCATGTTGCTAGCATTTTTAACACATTGTTAACATGATTAGCATGTTGCTAGTATGTTTTAATACATTGCTAGCATGACTTAGCTTGTTGCTAGTATGTTTTAACATGTTGTTAACATTATTTAACATGTTGCTAGTATGTTTTAACACATTGCTTTAATGAATTAACATGTTGCAAACATGATTTAGCATGCTGCTAATATGTTTTAACACTTTGCTAACATGTTTTAAGATTGCTAATATGTTTTAGCACATCGCTAACATGTTTTAACACATTGTTAGCATGATTTAGCATATTGTTAACATGTTTTAGCACATTGGTAACATGAATTAGTGCATTGCTAGCATGATTTACTGTAACATGCTGTTAGCATGTTGACACTATGTTTTAACTCATTGCTAACATGGCTTACTTTCTTGCTAGCATGTTTTAACATGTTGCCAGTATTTTTATCACATTGCTAACATGAATTAACACATTGGTAGCATGATTTAACATGCTGCTACCATGTTTAACACATTGCTAACGTTATTTACCATGTTGCTAGTATGTTTTAACACATTCCTTGAATGAATTAGCAGCATGTTAAATCATGCTTGCAACATGGTAAATAATGTTAGCAAAGTGTTAAAACATGTTAGCAGCATGTTAAAATCATGCTTGCAACATGCTAACATGTTTTAAGATTGCTAGTATGTTTTAACACTTTCCTAGCATGATTTAGCATATTGTTAACATGTTTTAGCACATTGGCAACATGAATTAACGCACTGTTAGCATGATTTACTGTAACATGCTGCTAGCATGTTGATAGTATGTTTTAACACATTGCTAGCATGGCTTAGCTTCTTGCTAGCATGTTTTAACATGTTGCCAGTATGTTTATCACATATGCTAACATGAATTAACACATTGTTAGAATCTTTTAACATATTGGTAACATGAATTAACACATTGTTAGCATGATTTAACATGCTGTTAGCACATTGCTAGTTGCTAATATGTTTTAAGACATTGCGTGCATGTTTTAACATGCTGCCAGTATGTTTTAACACATTGACAGCATGAATTAGCTTGTTGCTAGCATGTATTAGCATGTTGCTAGCATGTATTAGCATGTTGCTAACATGTCCTAAGCTAGTTGCTAGGCTTTGCTAATGATAGATACTTGGTTAATGAAGCTACTCTATTAGAGTTACTGTATAAAAGTGAACCAATGAAAGTGTATAGGATTTTTCATAGTTTTGATCGTCCGTTTAATGAAAACTGTAAGTCCGATCAGCCCACCAGTCTGAAGGTCCGACCGGAGTTTAGTGGATCTAGCTTTAAAGCACTATGACTAAATTTAGTCTCAGAAAAAGAAGAATTAGAAACCTAAACAGGATTTCAGTCTTTGTCAAAGCAACATAACTATTAAACTGTACACATCTCCAACTTTACATATACTCAAATAAAACTATATATACTAATAGATCTGGGTGATGTTTATATCGTCTCCAAATGTGTTTTCTGCAGGTGTGTCTGGAAGACAGCAGGAGTGTTAGTGTGATTCCCCCTGCTGGCAGATGTTGCAACTACACCATCCAACATCTTTTTCCATTGAAAAATATATTATTACACACACTTCATCAGTGCCAGATTCTTTTTTGCCAGTTCATAATTCAGGCTCTCACTGCCAAGGCAAGCGGTCACTATCCCTTCATCCTTTGACAAACACTGACCTCTAGTGTTGAGAAAACAGGCTGACAGGAATGAAACAGCTTCTTAAGTTCAGTGTGACAGGATTTGATGCATATAATCTCTTCTATCATTTCAGCTCACAGATATTTCTCATTTTGATTCACCTCCTCAACATCTGTTTTTTTGTATTTGAAGAACCAGGATTCATCTGTATGTGTGTGCGTGTGTGTGTCGCACCAGGCGTTATAATGATGCTATTGGCCTCTTTGATCATCTCGATCGACTGCTCCACGTTGACTTCCGTGTGCGTGCCGACGATCTCCATTGGCTTCCCGCCGGCGGTGGACGTGGTCCCGTATCCTCCGAGGATGACGTTCGGCAGAGAGCGGTTCATGGCCTGCAGAAGACACACACAGGTCATCGTCAGAGCTGGAGGATCTCCTCTGGTTTCTCACGCTGGGCTCACGGTTACTCACCACACACATGATGTAAGACAGGATGGCACCAGACGAGCCAATCAGAGCGCCGACGATGGTCATGAGGTTGTTGTCCAGCAGGAATCCCTCGGCACACAGAGCCCAGCCTGAGTAACTGTTCAACACCGTGATGACCACGGGCATGTCGGCTCCTCCGATGGCTGCGGTGAGCGTCACACCCTACACACACACACACACACACACACACACACACACACACACACACACACATCTGTGTTACATAGACCTTCCTACAAGGAGGTCAGATGGGCAGCAGTCACTGTGTTTAAGGTTTCTCAGCACTAAAATAAACTAAAAATATTTCTTATCAAGATCTTTCTTATTTGAATTCATTTTTTTGTCTTGAAGAACCAGGATTCACATGTTCTTGGCAAACCTGGATATATGAGGAAGCCTCATTCTAAAAGTGTGATTTCTAGACCTGGAAAAGTCATAAAATCTTAAAACTTGGAGAAAAAAAAAAAAAAAAATTAAAAAAAAATATTTTAAAATATTTACAATAAGGTCTAATTTGTTAACATGAGTTAATGCATTAATTTTTAATTTTACTAGCTTTGCCAAGCTGTAAATATTTTATCTGATAGGAAATGTGAGTAAATTAATATTTATATGTAAAATTATGTTAAAAAATATTTAAAATATGTAAAATATTTTAACAATATTTATGATAATTTAAATTTATTTAAAATATGTAAAATATTTTAACAATATTTATGATATTTACAATTATGTAAAAAAAAACTTTTTAAAAATTAAATATAAAAAATATATTTGGGTAACACTTTATAATAAGGTCTAATTTGGTCTAATAAGGTCTAATTTGTTAACATTAGTTAATGCATTAATTTTTAATTTATTTAAAAATATTTAAAATATGTTAAATATATTAACAATATTTATGATATATACCAATAATTATGTAAAAAAAATATTTTACAATAAAAATATTTTAAAAAAATAATGTAAATATTTAAAAAAATATATATGTTAAATATATAAAATATTTTAAATAACAAAAATATTTTAAAATAGAAAAAAATACATTTGGTAACACTACAATAATTATTTTAACATTAGTTAATACATTAACATGAAATAACAATAAGCAATATATTTTTTTTACAGTATTTTTATTTAAATGTTAGTTAAAAATGTTCATATTTATTTTACAGTACTTTACCTAATTTTAACAGATCTAATTTTTGATGTTTAAAATGTATTAGTAAATGTTGAAATTAACATTAACTAATAATAATTCAGTAGAAGTATTGTTCATTGTTAGCTCATGTTAACTAATGTTAACAAATGAAACCCTATTGTAAAGTGTTACTATATATTTTAAAACATGTTGTTCATGATTGTTTTAAGGAGTTGACCTCTATGACCTTTCCAGTTGTTTTTATAACTGGATAAGGTTTTTGAAAAATCATTCCAGCACTAATGAATCATTCAGTCTAGTTTGTGAATCAGTTTGCAAAGAACCGACTCAAAAGAGCACTTCGCTCACATATCAGACAAACATGATTCCCTCCACACAGGATCAGTGATGAACTGATGAATATATTTAGAGCAGTAATGAGAGAAACGCACATCCTGAGCTGAAAGACCGCATTGAGTTTGAGGTGTTTGTGAGGTTCAGCGCACCATGATGGTGGAGAGGCCGGAGACGCCCAGCAAACAGCCCATGCCTGTGTTGAAACTGTCGCTCAGCATGAAGGGAACCATCCCGCCCACCGACGCCGCCATCAGACCCGCGTTCAGCATGTGACGGCCCGGCAGCAGCAGAGGAGACGAGTCCAACACACCTGAACACACACACACACACCAGTTCTGACTATTATTTCAGGCTTTACAGGGCTAAACATCTCATTTTGTAGGAGAGAACGACTTAAATGGCTTTAATTTCAATGAACCCACCTTGTAATTTCCCATAGGCCACCAGAGAGCCGCTGAAGGTCACTCCGCCGATGTATGTGCCCAGATACGCCACGATCTTCAGCACGCCGGCCGATGGATGGACGTCCAGGTGCGGCTGCTCGATCATGAACTCGGCGACGCAGGTCAGAACCGCCGCCAGACCCACCAGACTGTGGAACGCGGCGACCAGCTGAGGCAGATCTGAGATCTCGATGCGCTTGGCGATGGTCAGACCTGATCATGTGATCAAACACACACACACACACAACGGTCATAATCTATTTGATAAACCACAAACATTTTCTTCAAACGTCACACTTTATGAATTCAACAAATACAAAATGCAAAAAAATGTGTATTTTTAATAATGTTAAAATGGTGTTTTTTATGAATTTGAGTACTTGCTAATACATTTTGTTGCGAGTGCAGTGCGCTTGCAGAGAGACTCCGCCCACACTCTCTTCTGATTGGCTGTGATTTTAAATCGATTTGGTTGCGAGTGCAGTGTGTTTGCAGAGAGACTCCGCCCACAAGCTCTTCTGATTGGCTGTGATTGATTTAACTGCAAATGCAGTGCGCTTGCAGTGAGACTCCCACATGCTCCTCTGATTGGCTGTGATTGATTTAACTGCAAATGCAGTGCGCTTGCAGTGAGACTCCCACAAGCTCCTCTGATTGGCTGTGATTGATTTAATTGCAAATGCAGTGCGCTTGCAGTGAGACTCCGCCCACACTCTCTTCTGATTGGCTGTGATTTTGAATCGATTTGGTTGTGAGTGCAGTGTGCTTGCAGAGAGACTCCGCCCACACGCTCTTCTGATTGGCTGTGACTGATTTAATTGCTAATGCAGTGCGCTTGCAGAGAGACTCCGCCCATAAGCTCTTCTTATTGGCTGTGATTGATTTAATTGCAAATGCAGTGCGCTTGCAGAGAGACTCCGCCCACACGCTCTTCTGATTGGCTGTGATTGATTTAATTGCAAATGCAGTGCGCTTGCAGAAAGACTCCGCCCACAAGCTCTTCTGATTGGCTGTGATTGATTTAATTGCGAGTGCAGTGCGCTTGCAGAGAGACTCCGCCCACAAGCTCTTCTTATTGGCTGTGATTGATTTAATTGCGAGTGCAGTGCGCTTGCAGAGAGACTCTGCCCACACTCTCTTCTGATTGGCTGTGATTTTGAATCGATTTGGTTGTGAGTGCAGTGTGCTTGCAGAGAGACTCCGCCCACACTCTCTTCTGATTGGCTGTGATTTTAAATCGATTTGGTTGCGAGTGCAGTGTGCTTGCAGAGAGACTCCGCCCACAAGCTCTTCTGATTGGCTGTGATTGATTTAATTGCAAATGCAGTGCGCTTGCAGAGAGACTCCGCCCACAAGCTCTTCTGATTGGCTGTGATTGATTTAATTGCAAATGCAGTGCGCTTGCAGAGAGACTCCGCCCACACTCTCTTCTGATTGGCTGTGATTTTAGATTGATTTTGACGCGTCTGGTGTGAAGAGACACATTTCTTGTTGCTGGGATCTTATCGCATCACATCTGGTTAGGACACGGTGTTAGTCTGGGAATCAACAATAAAATCCAGTGCTGAGGCAGGAATGAGCGGTTCTTACCCAGAGTTCCACCTGTTGCCATTGCGAGGGACATCTGCGACAGGAGTTCCGGTGAGGGTTTCAGAGCGCCCAGCGTGGCCGCGACGCCTCCTGCCACCCCGATCATGCCCAGCGCGTTACCCAAACGACTGGTGCGCTGAGCGGAGAGACCGGCGAGAGCTCCGACGCAGCACAGACCCGAGCCGAGGTACATCATCTACACACACACACACAGATTATAGAGTCATGTGACTCTCACATGACATCACCATCACTCATGCAGCACCTGCTCAATGCTGTATCCGCCGGCCACAGATGCCCCGTAACCGCCCACAAACACCAGTCCGGGCAGCGAGTAGAGATAGTTGTGCTCAGGAGGGTCCGTCGGCCTCTTAAACATGTCCAGCATCCTCTGGGTGATCAGGAAACCACCTGAAGATCACATGATGAAGCATCAGTACTGCATGTGAGCTGTGACCCATCAATAATATAATTGCAATATATATAAATATAGTTTCTGCTCTGACCTGCGATGTTGATGGAGGACACAAACGCAGCGAGCAGAGCCAGAGATTCAGGCACAGAAGAGGGAGTCAAACCTCCACCCATCAGCACCAGCCCACCGACCGCTGTCAGACCTGCACACACACACACACACATCAGTATACACACACACATCAGTACACACACGATCACGCACACCTGTGTGAGCCTCACCTGAGATGGCGTTGGTCACTGACATGAGCGGCGAGTGCAGTGCCGGCGTCACACCCCACACGGTGTGGTATCCCACAATTCCCGCAAGGCCAAACGTCGTCACCATCTGAGTGAAGGCAGCATTGGGAGAGGCGATTCCCAAAGCCAACACGGTCGAGAGACCTTGACAGCCACACAGAGAGAGAGAGAGAGTGTTCATTTGTTCATTGAATCACTCATTAGTTTATTCATTTGTTTGTTTGTTGTTGTATTTTATTGTCATATCAGTTTCACAGGATTTCATGCAGGTACAGATTCAACATTCAATAAATACAAACATTTAATAAACTCGACTTAAAGAAAAAAGACTAAACAATTTTGTATAAACATAACTCTATAAAATATTCTTTACTTGATCTTGTGATAAAAAAATCTTTAGTTTTTCTGGATGTATTTTACAAAAGTCCTTCAAAGTTTGTCCTGATTCGTTTGTTTGTTCATGCATTCATACATCAATTCATCTGTTCATTCATTTGCATCATTCATTCATTCGTTTCATTCATTCGTTCGTTTATTAATTTAGTCATTCATTCATTCATTTGTTCATTCATTCAATTATTTGTTAATTTAGCCATTTATTAGTTCATTCATTCATCCGGTTCAATCATTCTTTATTCAATCTTTTATTCATTCATTCATTCGTTCGTTCGCTTTTTCGTTTGTTCATTCATTCGCTCTTTCGTTTGTTCATTCATTCTTTCATTTGTTAATTAATTTCGTCTTTCATTCATTTGTTCATCCATTCATTCGTTTATTCATTAATTTATTTGCTCATTCATTCATTCTTTCATTTATTTGTTAGTTAATTTCATCTTTCATTCATTCGCTCTTTCGTTCGTTCATTCCATCTTTCATTTATTTGTTAGTTCATTTCGTCTTTCATTAATTCATTCGTTGTTCATTCATTCATTCATTTGTTCGTTAATTTCATCTTTCATTCATTCATTTGTTAGTTCTTTTAGTCATTCATTCATATGTTTGTTCATTCATTCATTTAATTCGTTCATTCAGTCGTTCGTGTGATTTCTGACCTGTTGTGTAGACGCCCGCTGATGTCATTGTGCGTTTAAAGGGGGAAATTTCGGCCCGTTTCTCAGCTTCCAGCTCGGCGACACTCTTGATTTTGGCGGGTGCCGGCGGTGGGCTGGTTTTTGGCAGCGGTGCGGGGAAAAGATTCTGACCTTCCTAGAAACAGGAAACAAAATATGAATATAGTTTATGGTGAATTTAACAAGATTTTGTGTGATTTCTAATGTCATGCACGTCGCAGGGGTTAGTTTATTTGGGTTTTGTTTCACCTTCATCACCATAGTCCCTCTGATCACATGATCCAGCGTGCCGTAATCAAACTCCTCCGAAGGCTCGAAGTGGAAAAACTCTTTATCAGGGCTGATGGCCTTCAGCAGCTTTATGATGTTGTTGGAGTAAAGCGAGCTGGACTGCGTGGGCATCTGACTGGGCAGATCCGTGAAGCCGATGTGCGTCACGCCCTACACAACAAACCAGCAGCACACGTCAGATTCACTCCACGACGCCACTGTCGCCACACGCTGAAGAACAGACGCACAGATACCTGATGAACGTAAAGCTGTCCAGGTTTGATGGTCTCGATGTTTCCCCCGGCCTCCGCCGCCAGATCCACCACCACCGATCCGTCCCTCATGCTCTCCACCATCTCACGCTTTATCAGCACTGGAGCTCTTTTACCTGAACGCGACACGACACACACGTCACGCCTCACACTAAAATGTGATTTTTTTTGTATTATATATATGTGTGTGTGTGTGTGTGTGTGTGTGTTCACCAGGAATTAGAGCCGTGGTAATGACGATGTCGACTTCCTTGCACTGTTTGGCAAACAGACTCATCTCGGCCTCCAGGAACTCTTTAGACATTTCTTTGGCGTAACCTCCGACCCCTTCGCCCGACTCTGCGATGTTCACTTCCAGCGGCTCCGCTCCGAACGATTTGAACTGCTCCAGAGCTGCCGGTCTAACGGGAGACAGACAGACAGACACCGATCAGGACGGCTTCATTCTGATCTCAGTCAGTCAGACAGATAAAGCGACGTCACACACCTGGTGTCGAATCCTCTGACGATGGCGCCCATTGATTTCGCAGCTCCAGCCGCAGCCAGACCCGCGACACCACCACCGATGACCAGCACCTGCACACAAACTTCTGTTTAACTTCAGTAATCCTTCCTTGAGAGCTGAAGACATCATATCTGATTGGCAAAAGCCTTGTTTATTCACTTATGGCCTCAAAATATATTTGGACAATTAAGTCACACTTAAAAATGTCTGAATGTCATTCAATCAAAAAGTCACAATAGATCTAGAGTTTTAAGTTGTTAAAGTCTTATGAATTCAATTGATTAAATGAATGCATTTGATTATTAAAATTATATTAAACCATTAAAATGGAATCCAGAAAAATTAAAACAGAAAACACAGAATTTGGGAAAAATAAAACAGAACTTGAAAAAAAACAAAAAAACAAACAAAAAAACACATTTCATAGGGCCCTAAAAATGAAATGTTTGTAAAATAAATAAATAAAACAGAATTTGGGGGTAAAAAAAAAACATTTAGAAAATTTAGAAAAATTAAAATAGCAAAAAAAAAAACAAAAACAAAAAAAAAATCCAGAAAAATTAATAGACAAAAAAAGAATTTGGAACAAAAACATATTTCACAGGGCCCTACAAATTTAATGTTTGTTAAACATTTAACAAACTGCTGTTAAATTGCTTAAATTGTACAAGTTTCATGATTTCAATTAATTCAACATGCTTTTTGATTACTAAAATTTAGTGTAACTATTTAACGGAGTCCAGAAAATTTAAAATAGAAAAAAAACAGGGTCCAGAAAAATTTAAATGTTTAAATTAATGGTTAATTATTTTCCCATTAAAACAGTCCAGAACAATTAAAATGGGAAAAAAAACTGAATCCAGGAAAATTAAAATAGAAAAAAAAACGGAATTTTGGAAAAAATAAAATGAAATTTGGGTAAAAAAATAAAACATTTCATAGGGCCCTAAAAATAAAATTTTAGCTTTTTGATTACTAAAATTAAAAAAGTACAAATAAAATGAACATAAAATAAAAAGAATCCAGAAAAATTTAAATAGAAAAAAAATGGAATTTAGGAAAAATAAAACAGAATTTGGGAAAAAATAAAACATGTTTCATAAGGCCCTAAACATTTAGTTTTTGCTTTAGCTTTTGTGATTACTAAAATTTAGTTTACCTTTTAAAACAGTGCAAAAAAAAAAATGAAATTGCAAAAAAAAAAAAACCCTGAAAAATTACAACAGAAAAAAAAAAATTGAAAAAAATAATACTGAAAACATATTTCATAGGGCCCTATAAATGTAATGTTTGTTAAACTTTTAATAAATTGTTATTAAATTGTACAATTTTCATGATTTTAATTAATTGGATGTGGACTCATTTAACTTAAAATGAAAATAGAATAGAATTACTAAAATGATTACTAAAATTTAGTTTAATACTTTAATGGAATTTAGAAATACTGGGGGAAAATTTTTTTTTTTTGGTCCCTAAAGATGTAATTTGTGTTAAACTTTTCATGAATGGATGTTAAATTGGACAAGTTTCATGATTTTAATTAATTAGAAATGCTTTTTGATTACTAAAATTTTCAGACCAGAAAATCAAAAATAGAAAAAATAGAATTTGGGAAAAAGTCAAACAGACTTTATAGAGCCCTAGGATCCTGACTGATCAGCCGGTTTTACATGTGACTGAAGTGAACAGACGTGTTTACTGTACCTTCGCCGGAGGAACTTTTCCAGCCGCTGTGATCTGACCCGTGAAAAACCTTCCGAAGTGATTGGCTGCGAGAACCACGGCCTTATACCTGCCGACGAGAGCGATACGAATGAGATTTGATCATCATACGGATTTCTTCAGAGAGCGCGGGACGCGTCAGTCTCACCCTGCGATGTTGGCCATGGAGCTGAGGGCGTCGTAGCCCTGCGCGATGGTGACGCGCGGCACCTGGTCCATCGCCAGCACCGTACAGCGCTGTTCGCTCAGCCGCTGCATGAGCTCGGGGTTCTGCGCCGGGTAGATGAAGCTCACCAGGGTGGATCTGGGCTTCAGCAGCTCCGCCTCGTGGACCCGTAACCCCTCGTTAAACACCGGCGCTCGAACCTACGGCACAGAGTCCACTGCCGTCAGCAGAACTGAGCAGATACGGGATATGAACGGCTTTATCCTCACCTTCAGGACCAGATCTGATCCAAACGCTCCCTTGGTGTCGGTGATCTGAGCTCCAGCGGCCCGATACTGATCGTCAGAGAACTTTGCTTCACGTCCAGCTCCGGATTCCACCTGCACCCTGAAGCCCTGTTTGACCAGCAACTCCACACCCGCGGGCGACACGGCCACCCGCCGCTCCTTCTCAAAGATCTCCTTAGGGACTCCCACCAGCACATCTTTATACCGCACACCTGACACACACACACACACAAGAGAGAGACGGGAAGAAACCAACTACAGTAGGAGCATCCCAGAACTCCATAGAAACTGCATAGCAACCACCTAGTAACGTGCTAACAGCTCAGAACACCTCGGCAACCACTTATCAACGCCCGGCAACTGTAAAACACCTTCGCACCGTAGTGGTGAGTTTTGGACGGCAAATATTACTCACATTATTATCAGAAAAAGTATAAATCTAGTTAGAATTTCTATTGACCAGGGTTATTATCATTAACTAAAACTAACATCGTTAGCATGATTTAACACATTGTTAACATAAGCATGTTGCTATCATGACTTAGCGTGTTGCTTAAATGATGACTTAACACGTTGCTAACATGTTTCTAGCATGATTAGCATGTTGTTAGCGTGATTTAGAACATTGCTAACATAATTTAAAATGTTGCTATCATGACTCAGCATGTTGTTTAAATGGCGACTTAACACATTACTTACATGTTTCTAGCATGATTAGCATGTTGTTAGCATGATTTAGCATTTTGCTAGCATGATTTAAAATGTTGCTATCATGACTTAGCGTGTTGCTTAAATGACGACTTAACACGTTGCTAACATGTTTCTAGCATGATTAGCGTGTTGTTAGCGTGATTTAGAACATTGCTAACATGATTTAAAATGTTGCTATCATGACTCAGCATGTTGTTTAAATGGTGACTTAACACATTACTTACATGTTTCTAGCATGATTAGCATGTTGTTAGCATGATTTAGCATTTTGTTAGCATGATTTAAAATGTTGCTATCATGACTTAGCGTGTTGCTTAAATGACGACATAACACATTGCTAACATGTTTCTAGCATGATTAGCATGTTGTTAGCATGATTTAGCATTTTGCTAGCATGATTGAGAACATTGCTAACATGATTTAAAATGTTGCCATCATGACTCAGCATGTTGTAAATCAGTAAATCGGTAAGCTTTTTCAAGCCAACTTAATTACAATGAAAACAAAAATAAAAAAAAACGAATTCATAATTTTTTAAAAACTATAATAGTATCCATATATTACCATAAACTTTTATGAAAATGTTTAATAAGACATTATTTAGAGCAGCGGTTCTCAAACAGAGGACCTCAGGATGACTTAAAATTGTTAAAATTAATATATTATTATTAATACAATTAATATTATCATTAATAAATTAAAATAATAATTAAAATAAGTTTATTAAAATGCTAAAAAAAAAATAATAATAATAAAAAAAAAAAAAATTCACCACTCAGTAACTAATGTTAATGTTTGTTTTCCAGTTTCCAGGGGCTCTGAACATTTTGTTAGATAATAGAGTCAAAACACTGAGTCGCACTGATTTAGAGGCTCTGCAGCTGTTTTCTGTGTCTCCCACAATGCTTTTTCCCCCAGGTTTTACCGTCTACGTTACAATGCAACAGTGGGAACATTTTGTACACACACAGACGGCGGATCAGCTAACACATTTCTCTCCATAATTGGCGACATCCAATCAGAGCGAGGCAGCAGACATTATTAGAAGCTCATTGGCAGAGATCCAGTGCCCTTGCGTACTCAAGCACAAGCGAAAGGGAAGTGACATGCAGTGCGCACTTCTCCTTTAACTGACCTCTCTTATCTCCAGCACAGAAAGACTAAATCACAAGTGTTATGACTCTCAACACTTTCAGCTGTAAATAAGACTCTCTCTGTCCCACTAGCCGCGCGAGCAGCCGTTTCAGATCTCACCTTTAACAGCCTGTTGATCACACAGAACGGAGAAGGTCTGGAAGAATCTCCTCGCCGGCCGCTGCACCGAGCAGCAGGTCACACAGCGCAGCAGACACGACATGTCTCAGGCGTCTCTGAGGAACACAACACACACTCTCAACAGCACACACACACTCTCCGTCAGACGCAGACACGCATGATCTAGCAGCGGCGCGGCCGGACACAGACTGCAGGCCTGCAGGGTGACACCTGCCGCTCTCGGACGGCCACGCGAGACCAGTGACGAGAGAGCAGGGAAAGATGCCAAGACACACACACACACAGCTTTACTATATTAATAAACCAATCTGATGCTTTCTTCCATGTGATGAAAAAGATGGGAGTTCTTCTCTATATCAGTGTCAGTGTTTCTGAACTCCATCTTGAGTTTTCTTCACAATATTCCTCATTTAAATAATTCATACACAGAATAAAGGGGCGGGGCTTGGTTGAGTTAGTTAGTAGTGTGTTGAAACTGGCAGTTATGGTAAGGGGCGGGACATTTCCCAAACACCAATCACAACACACTGCTCCAGCCGACCAATCAGAGCACATTGTGCTTTTCAGAAGGAGGAGCTTCATAGAGACAGGAACTAAACAGAGCGTTACTGACAGACTGGGAAGAGAGGAGCTGCAACAATGAGGAAAATAATCAACATTCAAGCAGGAAAACCTGTCCTGTTGTTCAGGGCAACCTGTCACTCACATGAGATCCACCAACAGCAAACCACAACCATCCAGACAAAATCAAGCCCCGCCCTACACTTGTTCTTGTTCCAGAAGATAGATAGGGTGTTTTAACATGTTTCTAACATGTTTTAACAAGTTGCTAACATGATTTAACATGTTGCTAACATAATTTAACACATTGCTAGCATGATAAGCATGTTTCTAGCATGATTTAGAACATTGCTAACATGATTAAGCATGTTGCTATCATGACTTAGCATGTTGCTAACAAGACTAAGAATGTTGCTAACATGATTTAACATTGATTAGAACATTGTTAGCATGATTTAACATGTTGATAGCATGATTTAACACATTGCTAACATGTTGCTAACATAATTGAACATTGCAAAAATGATAAGCATGTTGCTAACATGATTTAACATGTTGCTATTATGACTTAGCATGTTCTAACATGTTTCTAGCATGATTTATCATTTTGTTAGCATTTTGCAATGGAGAATACGGGGAAAATAATGAACACTCAAGCATGAGGGCAACCTGTCACTCACATGAGATCCACCAATAGCAAACCACAACCATCCAATCAATTCCCCACAGACAAAATCAAGCCCCGCCCTACATTTGTTCTTGTTTGAGAATCGTTTCACTCGGATATACGGCACAGATAGGGTGTTTTAGCATGTTACTAACAGGTTTCTAACATGTTTTAACAAGTTGCTATCATAATTTAGAACATTGCTAACATGATTAAGCATGTTGTCAGCATGATTTAACATGTTGCTATCATGACTTAGCATGTTGCTAACATGACTTAGCATGTTGCTAACATGACTTAGCATGTAACATTTTGCTAACATGATTTAACATTACTATCATGTCGCTAACAAGATTAGAACATTGTTAGCACGATTTAACATGTTGATAGAATGATTTAGCACATTGCTAACATGTTTCTAGCACGATTAGCATGATTTAACACATTGTTAACATGTTGCTAACATAACATGATTGCTAGCATGATAAGCATGTTGCTAACATGATTTAGAACATTGCTAACATAATTAAGCATGTTGCCAGCATGATTTAACATGTTGCTATCAAGACTTAGCATGTAACATCCTGCTAACATGATTTAACATTACTAACATGTCGCTAACAAGATTAGAACATTGTTAGCAGGATTTAACATGTTGATAGAATGATTTAACACATTGTTAACATAATTTAACACATTGTTAGCATGATAAGCATGTTGCTAACATAATTTAGAACTTTGCTAACATGATTAAGCATGTTGCCAGCATGATTTAATATGTTGCTATCATGACTTAGCATGTTGCTAACAAGACTTAGTATGTAACATGTTGCTAAAATGATTTAACATTGCTAGCATGCCGTTAGCAAGATTAGAACATTGTTAGCATGATTTAACATGTCTCTAGCATGATTAGCATGTCGTTAGCATGATTAGCATGTTGTTAACATGATTTAACATGTTGTTAGCATTTTGCAATGGAGAATATGGGGAAAATAATGAACATTTAAGCATGAAAACCTGTCGTGTTGTTCAGGGCAACCTGTCACTCACATGAGATCCACCAATAGCAAACCACAACCATCCAATCAATTCCCCACAGACAAAATCAAGCCCCGCCCTACATTTGTTCTTGTTTGAGAAGCGTTTCACTCGATATATGTCACAATAGAGAAGAAAAGATGAGCTCAACTTCTGTTTCATGCCGACTTTAAATTCATTTCAGTTCTCATGTGTATTGAGCTCTGGCTGTGTTCCAAATTGAGTACTAGTGTACGGTTTACTGTATACTGCCTAAAAAAATTTAAAAAAAAATAGTACGCAAATCAGTATGCAACAATATTTGAATTTTTAATCAAGTTTTTGAGTCTCAACTTGCAAGTCTAATCAAAAAATGAGTCAAAAGAGAGTGACTTAAAAATCTTTCAGTTCATTTGTCACACAGAAAATGGAAGGTCAAGTTGAGTATAAACAATCTCACACAGTGAGCAAATGTAGACTGTAATACAGAAATGAGTGTTCATACTGTGCACTGTAAAAAGAGGAGTACGGTAGTGTGTTGATTACATCTCTACTCCCGTTTCAACACAATTTCAGTTCCTTTCAAGCATCATCATATAATCTTTTAGGTAAAGCGTTCATTATGCATGTCATTTAAAGCAATGTTTAAACTGTCGTTATGCATTCTTCATCTGAAGTGTCTGATGATGTGAAACTGTAAGTCATCCACCTGTTCAGGTTCTTCAGCTGGTTTAGTGTCGAAGTCTGATTCGCTCACGTGTTCGGCATCAGCTCTCCCTGTCCTGACGCCCAGTCCTCAAGCTCCGCCTCTCCGCTGGAAAGAATGGGCGTGTCCACAGAAAGGCCACGCCTCTTCCCAAACACACGCTCCTGGAGCTCGACGATGTCATGACGGATATCTGCCATCATCAGTAACAGGAAGTCGAACGACCCTGGAGGCCCCTGAAGAGGACAGAGAGATTTCACTAGTTTTATTTCAGAACTGGATTCACATTTTCTGAAGCAGCAGAATTACTAGTGTTCAAGTGAGTTCAGGTCTGATTCTTTGGTTCGGTTTGAATGAAAGTCACTGTGCAGTAAAATTTTAACTGAAATAAAATAAAATATTACAAAAAAAAAAAAAAAAAAATGTTACTTCAGCAAGTTGCCAAGAAAACTTCTCATTTCTATATAGTTTAAGATACTAAAATAATGAAAACTATTAAATATATAAAATTATACAATATCTAAATCTAAATATACACTTTATATATTTACTTTATAAAATTAATAAAAATATAAAAAAAACACAACAAAATTACTAAAACTACAAAATTAAAAAAAACAATTCAAACTATTAATAATAAGTAAAATAACAATAAACAAACTTTAACTTTTAGTTTAACAATGCAATGAAATAAACTAAAACTGAAATAAAAATCAATAAAAACTATTAAATATATAAAATATATAACATTATATATATATATATATACACAATTACTAAAACTTAAAATGAAAACAGAACATATAAAAATAAAAACCAATTCAAACTATTAATAAAAACTAAATTGAATAAATACAAATATAAGAAACCAAATAAAAACATATAAAAATATAATATAATGTAAAATAATATATTATATATATAGAGAATTACTAAAACTTCAGGCTCAATTGATTTCAGAAGTTGATATTTAGGCTCAGAACAAACCCTGACTGAGAACTCAGAGCTGCTGCACAAATATTTAATATTTTAATACATATTTAATATAATAAATAATATTTCACTGGCTGTTTAATCCAGTGCCGTGAGGAAGAACTTACCGGAGATCCTCTCGGTCCAGGAAACCCTCTGTCACCCTGTAGAGAAAGATTCATAAATCACTATTCATCTGATTCATATTGTTTCTACATCAATCACAGCACTCAGTTAGTGAAATAAATCATAAATAACAATAAACTGCCATCATAGTTCAATATGGTGTTAATTTACGTAAAGCGAGACACGTGCCTTCTGTCCGTCTTTACCAGGTGCTCCTGGAGCTCCCTAAACAGACACAGGAAAACACTCATCAAACGCTCACAGAAAAAAACATTAACCCTGTAAAGCCTGATATATGAAATAATAGTCAGAATTTTATTTGTTTAATTTTATTTGTTTATTGAATCTTTAGACAACAAAATGCTTGCACACATGTTTTGGTCAAGTATCATATTCGATACATCAGGCTTTTATGACTCTATAGTGAGAATATTGAGTTCTGTATCAGTTATTACAGGGTTAAAACAGTCATATGATCTCATCCAGCATGAAGTTCAGTGAGAATATGAAGCATTCAGTGTCTGTAATGAAACTCCTCTGTGATTCTGTTGAGTTTTGAGAGTGTTTTTACCACCGGTCCCCGTCTGCCCGTCTTTATGTGCTCCAGATCGGGTTGAGGCCCCATCGGACCCATGTCTCCTCTGGGCCCCTGGGGTCCCGACGGCCCTCGCTCTCCCTTCTCACCCGGATCACCTAAAACATGATGAATATTAAGGGAAATACTTCATTTTAGTGTTCTGACATGTTTATTATTTATAACAAAATAAACTGATTCATTGTTTGGTGTAATTCGTCCTGTAGAAGAACACATATTGGTATTACAGACACCCATCTGCTTGGTATTATGTTTATATATTTATTTATTAATGATGACTTTGCAATAAGGTTTAATTTGTTAGCATTGGTTAACTGCATTAGTTAACATTAAACAATACTTCTACAGCATTTATTATTAACCTTAGTTATTGTTAATTTCTACACTTACTAATAATTGTTTTTATTAAAATTTGAATATGTTAACATTTGTTAACGCACCAAATTAATTGTTAGTTCATGTTATTTAGTAATCTTAATGAAAATTTCGAAATTGATACAAAATTGATATTAATTTTCCAAATTCTAATTTAGTTAATTTCAATGCCTCACAATTTGGAACTATGTTGAAGATTGATTCAATTCAGTGAATCAGTTTGACAATGAATCAGTTCAGACTGAATGCTGGATATGTGTGTGTGTGTGTGTGTGTGTGTGTTTACCTGGCAGTCCAGGAGGTCCCGGAGGTCCTGCTGGTCCAGTGACGGTGTGAATATCAGGATTTTTCTCTGTTCTCCCATGAGCTGGTTTGTGGCTGTTGTTTTCCAGACTGGGAGACGAACCCTACGCAGATGAGATGTGTGTGAGCTTGTGTGTGTGTGTGTGTGTGGTACTTGTACAGGTGTGTTTGTGTGTTTGTGTGTGTGTGTGTGTGTGTGTTACTTGTGCAGGTGTGGTTTACCTGTGCAGGTGTGTGTGTGTGTTACCTGTGCGTGTGTGTTACCTGTGCAGGTGTGTGTGTGTGTTACTTGTGCAGGGGTGTGTGTGTGTTACTTGTGCAGGTGTGTGTGTGTGTGTGTGTGTGTGTTATTTGTGCAGGTGTGTGTGTGTGTGTGTGTGTGTGTTATTTGTGCAGGTGTGTGTGTGTGTGTGTGTTACCTGTGCGTGTGTGTTACCTGTGCAGGTGTGTGTGTGTGTGTGTGTTATTTGTGCAGGTGTGTGTGTGTGTGTGTGTGTGTGTTATTTGTGCAGGTGTGTGTGTGTGTGTGTGTGTGTTACCTGTGCAGGTGCGTGTGTTACTTGTGCAGGTGTGTGTGTTACTTGTGCAGGTGTGTGTGTGTGTGTGTGTGTGTGTGTTATTTGTGCAGGTGTGTGTGTGTGTTACCTGTGCAGGTGTGTGTGTGTGTTACCTGTGCAGGTGCGTGTGTTACTTGTGCAGGTGTGTGTGTGTGTGTGTTACTTGTGCAGGTGTGTGTGTGTGTGTTATTTGTGCAGGTGTGTGTGTGTGTGTGTGTTTTATTTGTGCAGGTGTGTGTGTGTGTGTGTTATTTGTGCAGGTGTGTGTGTGTGTGTGTGTGTGTGTTACCTGTGCAGGTGTGTGTGTGTGTGTGTGTGTGTTACCTGTGCAGGTGTGTGTGTGTGTGTGTGTGTGTGTTACTTGTGCAGGTGTGTGTGTGTGTGTGTTACCTGTGCAGGTGTGTGTTACCTGTGCAGGTGTGTGTGTTACCTGTGCAGGTGTGTGTGTGTGTGTGTGTGTTACTTGTGCAGGTGTGTGTGTGTTACCTGTGCAGGTGTGTGTTACCTGTGCAGGTGTGTGTGTTACCTGTGCAGGTGTGTGTGTGTGTGTTACTTGTGCAGGTGTGTGTGTGTGTGTGTGTTACCTGTGCAGGTGTGTGTGTGTGTTACTTGTGCAGGTGTGTGTGTGTGTTACTTGTGCAGGTGTGTGTGTGTTACTTGTGCAGGTGTGTGTGTGTTACTTGTGCAGGTGTGTGTGTGTGTGTGTGTGTGTGTGTGTGTGTGTTACCTGTGCATGTGTGTGTGTGTGTGTGTGTGTGTGTGTGTGTGTTACCTGTGCATGTGTGTGTGTGTGTGTGTGTGTTACTTGTGCAGGTGTGTGTGTGTGTGTGTGTGTGTGTTACCTGTGCAGGTGTGTGTGTGTGTGTGTGTGTGTGTGTGTGTGTTACTTGTGCAGGTGTGTGTGTTACTTGTGCAGGTGTGTGTGTTACCTGTGCAGGTGTGTGTGTGTGTGTGTGTGTTACATGTGCAGGTGTGTGTGTTAATTGTGCAGGTGTGTGTGTTACCTGTGCAGGTGTGTGTGTTACCTGTGCAGGTGTGTGTGTGTGTGTGTGTGTGTGTGTTACCTGTGCAGGTGTGTGTGTGTGTGTGTGTGTGTGTGTGTGTGTGTGTGTGTGTGTGTGTGTGTGTTACCTGTGCAGGTGTGTGTCCCAGCAGCAGTTTGATCTGCAGTAAACTGCTCCTCATGTTCATGAAGTCCTGACAGCTGAGAGAACAGGATCCAGAGCTCATCTGAGTCTCCGACTTCACGGAGGAGTTCACTGAGACACAGAGACACACACATCACACGCTGACTGCACTTATTTAATATAGGGTGAATCACACACACACTCACACTCACACACACACACACACACAGACTCACGGTTGTGTACGGGTTCACAGGAGCGCTGATCTGCTGTCAGTGTGAATCCAGCATTACAGCTGCAGCGGAAACTTCCAGGAGTGTTTTCACACACATGTTCACACACACTGCTGTTTGACTCCTCACACTCATCCACATCTGGACCACAGCGAGAGAGAGAGAGAGAGAGAGAGAGAGAGAGGTGATTGTGTGTTTGAACACAGCATGCTGTAAACATGTGACCTACAGTACTAACCTATGCAGTATGGATGCAGGTGTTGGCGATGTCTCTCTCGGTCGAAACGGAAACCCTCGTAACACGTGCACAACACTCGACCAAAGTTATCCGTGCACTGCTGCTCACAGGGAGAGCCGGCGCACACGTCCAGACCTGCGGCACACACACTTCATCAGGTTTTTAACATAATTATTATGACACCACAAGACCACAGTTTAAGCTTTTAGTTCACATTCAGCACACAAATATAATTCACACATTTAAAATGTCTCTAAGAAAAGCAGACCAAAAATATTCCTGATCTTGCTCTCAGCCGTGTATATAGAAGAATGTTCCTAACAATCTTTAAAAATAAATAAGTAAATAAAAATAAATAAACAAATAAATAAGTAAAATAAATATATGTAGTAAATATAAAAAATAAAAACAAATAAAACATATAAAAAATAACAAAATACAATAAATGTAAATAAAGAAATAATTATAATATATAAAATAACATTAACAAATACAAATAAATGAGATGAATAAATAAGCAAATAAAAGAAATAAATGTAAATATATAAAAATAAAGAAAATCAATAATGTAAGTAAATAATTAAATAAAAATACATTAATAATAAATAAACCAATAAACTAATAAATAAAATTAAATTAAATAAAAATGAACACAAATAAATAAATAAAATAAATAAATAAAAGTAAAAATATAAACAAATAAAATAAATGTAACTAAAAACAAAACCAATGAATAAAATAAATAAAAATGTATAAACAAATAAAAAAATAATACAAAATAAGTACAAAAAAGATTAATAAAATAAAAAAAATGTTAATATATAAAAATAAAAACAAATAAAACAAATAAATAAATTAATATCAGAATGATAATTTCTGTGAGAACTAGTCTGGTAATAAATCTCTTCTTCATGCAAAAACCCAAATTCATATTTCAGACACGTATAATGACTGATTATTTTCCATTATAATAGATGAGCTGAAGGTTTTACCTACTTTCTGGCACACACTGACCCATCACAAACCTGAAGCCTTCACAGCACTTCCTCCTGCAGACACAATCAACAGAGCAGTAAAAAAATAAGTTAATTCATAAATAAATAGAAAAATAAATGAATGAATGAATGAAGGAAGGAATATAAAATGAACAAAAGTGTTTTTTTGATAATCTAAACTCAGATCTTCTATCCATCACAGTCCATCAAAATATGCTTCAAATGAAGGCAGTGAAAGTGTGTCAGATTGTGTTTATTTTCTCAACACTCGTCCAGCAGTCAGACTCAAGAGACCGTCTTTCCTCTCTTCATCACTCCATCCATCATGTTCTCTTCCTCCTGTCATCACTTCTGTTCTTCCCACGCTTCATCTCTCCGTTCGCAGGTTTATTTCTACAGTTGATGTTGTTCACATACAGCCTGAGAACTTCCTCATCAGAACCAGACCAACCCAATCCACAACACACACGTGACGAGCTCTGATTGTCAGGATGTTTGTGTCGAGAACATGTCAGATCTGTTCCTGTGACCCTTGACCTCCTGACCTCTGCTTTAGGAATCTGACCTCTCTCAACACACATCATAGACTTCTACTGCTGTTCAAATAGATAATTATAATGACTGCAGACTAACCAAAACACACACACACACACACACACACATGCATCATAAGAAATAAGAGCGTCTCAGTCAGAGCGAAAGTGCAATTTCTATTTCTAATTCAATGCAGACAGACCAAATGTAACCCCGGATGAACGCGCTGAGAGTTTGTCTCTCGTCACACTTGAAGCGTTTGTTCTTCAGTCACACCTCTAGAACTCAGAGCACCAGCAAGTATCCCATAAAGCACTGCGATCGCGGCAGCTGTGATCACGAGCGGACACTTCCTCTCGCAGGATTTACAGTCGGATCTCCTGCCTGGGAGTCTAAAGCTTCGGTTCACACAGATCTGAAGGAGCTCACGCCTCCGTTCACCGCTGAGAACATGCTGCCAATGAGAAACAGTCAAACTGATCATCTGAGCCGCAAAAACCTCCATTTGATCTCCATTAAATCTCACTGGTGTTTAGGAGAAGCAATCGAGGTGTTAAAGCATTAAAGTGGATTTTTCTGACCCCATTGGCTGATTTTTTTTTTTCAGGTTTAAGCATAAACTCACTTTATTTTGATACATTTCTCACAAAACAAATATTGTTTTGCGTCAAAAGTTTGGAATGATTTTTTAATGTTTTTGAAAGAAGTCTCTTCTGCTCACCAAGGCTGCATTCATTTGATCAAAAAGTAAAAATCACAAAATATTATTACAATTTCAAACAGCTGTTTTCTATGTGAATATATAATAAAATGTAATTTGTTCCTGTGATCACATTTGAATTTATTTGATTAAAAACAGTAAAAATCATGAAATATTATTACAATTTAAAACAGCTGTTTTCTATGTGAATTTATTGAAAAATGTAATTTATTCCTGTGATCACATTTGAATTTATTTGATTAAAAATACAGTAAAAAAATCACTTAATATTATTATAATTTAAAACAGCTGTTTTCTATGTGAATATATTGAAAAATGTAATTTATTTCTGTGATCAAAGCTGAATTTATTTGATTAAAAATACAGCAAAAATCACTAAATATTATTATAATTTAAAACAGCTGTTTTCTATGTGAATATGTAGTAAAATGTAATTTATTCCTGTGATCAAAGCTGAATTTATTGGATTAAAAATACAGTAAAAATCACTAAATATTATTATAATTTAAAACAGCTGTTTTCTATGTGAATATGTAGTAAAGTGTAATTTATTCCTGTGATCAAAGCTGAATGTTTTCAAAAAAATGTTTTCAACACTGATAATAATAAGCACCATTATTAATAAATAAGCACCAATAATAATTGAGCAGCAAATCATCATATTAGAATGATTTCTGAAGGATCATGTGACACTGAAGACTGGAGTAATGATGCTGAAAATTCAGCTTTGATCACAGGAATAAATTACACTTTACTATATATTCATATAGAAAACAGTTATTTTAAACTGTAATAATATTTCATGATTTTTACTGTATTTTTAATCCAATAAATTCAGCTTTATCACAGGAGTAAATTACATTTTACTATATAGTCACATAGAAATCAGATGTTTTAAATTGTAAGTATATTTTGTGATTTTTACTGTATTTTTAATTCAGCTTTGATCACAGGAATAAATTACACTTTACTATATATTCACATAGAAAACACTTATTGTAAATTATAATAATATTTTACAATTTTTACTGTATTTTTAATTAAATATATGCAGCCTTGGTGTGCAGAAGAGACTTCTTTCCAAAACATTAACTATTCCAAACTTTTAATCACAAGTGTATCTTGATTTCTAAATAATTGGATTGTTTTCTGCTAAAAGCACACATGATCTGAGGAATCGTTCATCTCTGGTGTGAATTACTACACAGAATAACGCTGCGGTCTCACCCCAGACCGGGTCGTAACACCATGCACATGGAGTCTCCGTTTCGGTCTTGTGTTCTGAACTTTTCCACTTCTTAATAACATCACAAATAACACCTACGACATGCCTGTCGGTCCAGACGCTGGTTTGGCAGTTCCTCTGCAAACTTTTAAACCAGCAATGAGACTCAAACCACAATATTTCAGCAGTTTGTCAGTGAACAATCACAGGGTTGTGAAAGAGTTTTGACTCTCATATGGAAAGTAAAACGTTCCTCTGAATATATATATATATATATATATATATATATATATATATATAAACTTCTACAGTCACTATCATCAGTGTACGAATTCATTAAATCAGTTTAATATGATTCTCACAAATGGCTCTTTAATTTCCCTGTGCCTGAGACTCACATGATCAAGAGTCACATGATCATCCATAAAGCCAAATACACCAATTCATGTCATAGACAGTCACATCATCACTGTTCTCACACTCACTGTCTGGGAACCAAATGAACTGGAGCTTTAAGTCAAGTCAGCTTCATTTCTACAGCGCTTCATACAGATTTAAAGCAGCTTCACAGAAAAAATAAGTGTTGCAAAATTCATCAATTATGAAATGACTTCAATTTCAGCTGTAAAGCAGAAGACAACAGTGTTGATTCAGTTTAATAACAGCGTCGATGTTGCAACATTCATCATGAAACAAATTCAATTCAACAATAAACAAAAGTAACTGTCCCTCTCTGCCATCGGTCAGTCAGAGATAGCCCCGCCCACACTCACGTGATTGGTTGTCATGTCAGGCAGATCAATGTTTTAAAAAGTTTCACTGACTTACAGTGAAACTGAGAACTGAAAGAGTTTGTAACATCCAAAACAATGATGTACATGTCAAAGAATCCAAAACATCCACATATGAATCCTGAGTCACACGTATGATGATGTGTGAATCATGTGACAGTGACGTGTACCTGAGACAGACGCTTCTCTGACCTCCGGCTCTCAGACACGGATACGCCACGGTCAGCATCTTATTCTCCGGACAATCCTCTCTGCAGGAGAAACAGAGACACACACAGAAAATCAGCTGATATTTGTGCTTTTTTGCATCCTACTATCATTGTAATGCATGATAGAGAAAAGTTAAGTAAATAACAGAAAACAGAATCACAAGAGCCGCTTTACTGATGGAAAGACTTTCACTGCTGTCATTAAATCCATCAAAGCATTTTTGTGAGTATTAATGTCTCTCATAATAATGAAATGATACCTGAACTGAAGAATCGAATCATTTCGCTTTAAATCACCTTGGATCATCAGTAACACTTTACTATAACACTGACAATGAACAATACTTCTACAGCACTTATTAATCATTTACTAAAACATAATTCAAATCAAAAGTTGCATCTGTTGGAATGAGTTCATTGTAAACTTACATGAACATTTTCAACATTAATAAATGCTGCATTGCTCATTGTTAGTTCATGTTAGTTAAGGTTAATGCACATGAGATTTTATCCAGAGATGTGACAGGCACAGATCAGATGAGAAACACTCACTGCGAGGCGTCAGACGCGTTCACGCCGCACGTCCACAGAAACACGCACAAGACGCCAAATGGCGCGCGCAAAAGTCGCGTCATCTCACTGCCGCGGTGATTCCACGCGTCTCACGAGACTGCAGAACTTCATCAGATAAAGAAAAAACATGTTCAATTCAGCAAAACTCACAGCTGTGCGCGCGCGCGCTCCCGCAGCAAACTCTCTACGCACTGAAGCGCGCGAGAGTGAGCGCGCACTAATCCACACTTCAGCAGAGAAAACATGACAGATGAAGCTCCGCCTCTTTCACGCACCTTAACACTGTGCCACTCATTGATAATTCAGTAACTCATTTGCATTTAAACATGAACATAAAAAATATGATATATGCATGCATTTTATTTTACTAGCCTGCATGTTATTTCACAGCACATTAAAAGTGTGCCAGTCAATATCAATTCTTGCAATATTGAACTGTGAATAAATTGTCACATTAAAATACACTAATATACAGAAATGTGTAAGCTGTATCATGATAATAATTCAGAACAGCAAACACCTGCATTAAAATCACAAAAATAAATATTTCTAGTTTGTCTCAGTATGAAAATAAAAAGTGCAGTTATTAGAACATGATCCAAAATTGACATATATTAAATGATTTTTACTTATTACGCTAATGTTGGTGAATAAATCAACTATTTATTATTGAATTATTTCTTTAAATTTAAGAAAATTGATTAAATATCAACAATATGATCAGTTTATTTGCAGTCTTGATTGATATAACAGATTTACCCTCTTGGAAATGTCAAAGAAATATGAATATATTTGGGTTTTAAGATGTCCGCATCAATTACAAAAGTGATTTTATATACATAGAAAGCACATTAAATGCATCTACTTTTAAGGTTTCAAATAAGTTTTGATATTAAGAATAAAATGCCAAAATGTGGGTAAAATAATGTTCCTTTGTCATTCAGTGTAACACTTATATTTATGTAAAATTACTTATTCTGACCTGTACGTATTAAAATATATAAAAGAAAAAGTGAGCATACTAAATTTTATTGCATTTTAAATGAGTAAAAAAATCTTGCTGACAAATGGGCAAAACCTAGGAAAGAATAAGTGAAATAATAATAATAAATAAAAAATTATAATAAAAATATAAATTATTATAATTAATAATAAATTAAAAATGTCAAATTACAAGTAATTAGCATTTTGGGTAAAAGTAATTAGTATATATTCCTGACATTATTGTTAGACTGAATGACATTTTAGTGAATGTCTTCTGTAAATCAAGGTAAAAATGAATATTTAACAAACAAATGAATGAAAAACAAAAGCTGTATTACACTTAATGTTTTAATGCTTGAAAACCCTTTCATCTTTGACCCATATAGAGATGCACATGTTGTCAGGACTGATGGATTCAGTGTTTGTGGGTTAAAGAGGTTTTTAAAAATAGTTTAGGCTTTTAGTATACACTTTAGTTTTTGGTTGTTAGTTTTGACGTTATATAACATGGTCAGATTATATCGGTTATTGTGCTCTTCTAAACAAAGACTTTAACCGTCTCCTGATGGACGCTCTGGAAACACATGCTTCTGCTCATGACAAATGAATATTTTTGAGAGGAACCCTCCCAAACCCAAACCCAAACCTAAACCAGCACCCCAAACCTCACAAACACCCCCACACCAAACTCATTCCCACCAGTATAAAATGATTCATAAAATACATATTAAACAGCCACAGAAAGAGATTTTAGTTCATTACTGCTGACCGCACAAGCCCGATCCGAACAGTTCCCACGTTATCCGTCTGAAAGCTTTCTTCTGTTAGTCAGGATCTGCTGATGACGGATGTGATTTAAAATATGAGCATACTGGGAAATATATGCTTACACTTCTTTAAGTAATTTCATGAGAGTATTAGTAGACTGCAGATTAGTTGATAATTAAATGACTAAATGTCTAAAGTGGACCAAAATCATATGACAAATATTTACATATTCTGAATGCATTTGAGTCAAGAACTTTTAGAAAAGACTTTCTGAAGATGAGAATTTAAAGTACAGCAGAAAATCATGTTCTTCCTCAGTGTTTCTGTCTTGTTTTCCAGCACAAATTCTTAAATCAAGAAACATTTACTTCTGATGTGATGATAAGTCTTTCTAAAAACATCTGCTTGTTTTCCCCTTGAATTAACTTTATTTTTCTGACTCCACTGGCAGATATTTTTCTCGTTTTAAGCATGAACTAATTGTGATCGTTTTAGATATTAACAAGACTTAATATCTCAGTTGGATGTTCGTCTAACATTACTTCAGAACATTCAAAAGTAACATTACAATAATGGAACGTTCCCTTAACATTCACACAACCAAGAAAAAATGTTAAAAAAACGGAATGTTCAGAAAACGTTCTCAGAACGTTCTCAGTTCCTCATACATTCCATCTGTTTTTGATTTCTTTAAAACCCGTAGAAAATTGCTGATAATATTGATTTATATATTTAGGGTAACTACTAGGAAATAAAGCTCTGCATTGATTTATTTTCAGGTGATTTGTGATATAATTCAGAGCCAGTGGTACAGGCCAGATAAATCTCAATATATATATATATATATATATATATATATATATATATATATATATATATATATATATATATATATATATATATATATATATATATACATTAGAAAGTCTATATTGTGCTCTAGTGATAGATGGAGTTTATTTCACTCAGATTATTACTTTACCTCATGCAGAAGAGCCTGAGAGACTCGATGATCATGTGATATACAGAATATCTGGACTCTCTTAGTAAAGCAGTTATTTATTAATATATCAGAGTTGTTTAAAACATCACAGCTTGATTAGTCTGTACTTTATATCATTCACAGAAAACATCTGTGTGCAGTTTCTATGGATTTAACTCTGTTTAATGTGACATTATTTTAAAATGATTTTTTAAGCCTATTTGCGCATCAACAGATGCAGTACATCTGAACCAACACAGAATATTCTTCTGTTCAAATAATAATAATAATAATTCGTCACATTTATGTAGTGCTTTTCATATGGAAGGGAGAATCTGAGTCCGAGTCTGTGATTTAAGAGTGTTTTAAGTCTGGAGAGAGTTAAACACAAAAATTCGCACAAAATTCATGACACACCTATAAAAACATTTATACGGCCACAAATGAACTTCTAAAGAATTTACAGAGAATTTAATATATAAAGTCACAGAGGGAGAGAACGAACTCATCTGCACACGATTAGTCTGTGTTCTTTTACAATTAAATTACTTTTATTGTGATAAACAATATATAAGATTTCTGTTCTCCAGTAAACAATTTGCTGCATGTGTTCTTAATTCTGTATTAAAGGTGAGTTTGTGCTTAAAACAAGAACAAATATCTGCCAATGGAGTCGGAAAAATACACTTAACTCAAATAGAAAACAAGATATTTGTTCTTGTTTTAAGCACAAATTCTTTTTGATGCATCTTCAGGCATTTTGCTTCTCCATCTTGATTTAAGAATGTTTAGATATTTGTGCTGAAAAACAATTGATAAACACTGAGGAAGAACATCATTTTTGGACTGTTTGTGTCGCTAACATGCCAAAAAAAAAAAAGCATTAAAACTATCCTTAACAAACCGGCCTCGTTGTCTAAGTTCAGTAAGTTAATGGGAAATGAAGGAACTCAGATGTATATGAAACAACAAGCTACAAACGAAGCCGCAGTCTTTAACGAGTCGTGTTTACGAGCTCGAGAGATAAACATTTGAAATCACGGATGGATAAAGATGAACAGATGCCGACAGCAGCTTTACATGTTCATCTGAAGACTTTAGGCTTCCTGGAGATCTCACAAACAGAATCTAGAAAACAAGCACTTCTAAGTGCTGTATGTCCTCAGTGATCTGCAGGGGGCGCTACAACATCTTCACAGTCAGTCGGTTTAGCAGCGCTGTGTGTGTGAACACGCTGTTGGTGGATTGTGGGTAACACCAAATGTTATGCCAATCATGTGTGTGTGTGTGAGGGTGTGTGTATGGGTGTGTGTGTGGCTACGAAGTAAAACAGGAAGTAAAACCAGTGATGCGATATTATGATATGACCATAATCATAAGTTGATGTTTAGTCGTGAACTCTGTCACATATTAAGTCTGTTTGAATAAAGGTGGAAGATTGACTGATAATCAAAAAAGGTTATAAATATAAGGTTCTGTATATAACCGAACGTCTGTGTTAATCACCCGTTGCTAGATCCAGGATCTGGTTCTGGATAAAAGAGGAAAAACACTGTCAGATACTCAATGCACTTCATAAAACATCTCTACATGATGAGATTATTTATTAATTTATCCATTCATCCTTCCTTATTTATTCTACTGATTAAATAAGCAGTGGGAAATCTCCTTTAGACCGTGCGTTTTGACCTGGTAAAAATGAAACCAGAGGAAATATTAAACACAATTCCCATGAATAAAAAACGCTCTCACACTTGACTTCTGACTTCTGTTTTAAATCCATCATGAGTGAAAAACAGCCCGTCACTAACTGCACTCGCACTAATGATGATTAACAAACAGCACAAACGATCTAAAAAGAAACTAAAGGGAATGAGGCACATTCTCATGATCTCAAGTATAGATGAGGAACATCTCTTCATAAATTTCCCCACAAACAAAACATCTCAGACACACGCACGTCACAAAAACACCTGAATTCACTCACATTCTGTTGATTATGTGACTTTCAGGCAGATAGTAAATGACTCATCATGTCCATTACAGCGGATGATGTTTGTCTGTAATGTCCATCCATTACGCCTCACATCCATCACTGCACTGCCTCTGAAATGATAAAACTCACAATAAACACAGATGTGCTTTGAGCATTCATAATCCTGCTGCATTTTGTGTATCGTTCAAACATTTAGTCACTTTTTTAAAAGAAATGTATATTTTTATTCATCAAGGACGCATTAAATTGATCAAAACTGACATTTATAATGTTACAAAAGATTCTGTTTCAAATAAATACTGTTCTTTTGAACTTTCTATTCATCAAAGAATCCTGAAAAATAAAATGGATGACAGTTTCCACAAAAATATGAGCATTGAGCAGCAGATCATCATATTAGAATGATTTCTGAAGGATCATGTGACACTGAAGACTGGAGTAATGATGCTGAAAATTCAGCTTTGATCACAGGAATAAATTACACTTTACTATATATTCACATAGAAAACAGCTGTTTTAAATTATAATAATAATAATAATTGATTTTTACTGTATTTTTAATCAAATAAATTCAGCTTTAATCACAAGAATAAGTTACATTTTACTATATATTTACAAAAAAACAGCTATTTTAAATTGTAATATTTCACAATTTTTACTGTATTTTTAATTAAATAAATTCAGCTTTGATCACAAGAATAAATTACATTTTTCAATATATTCACATAGAAAACAGCTGTTTTACATTATAATAATCGATTTTGACTGTATTTTTAATAAAATTAATTCAGCTTTGATCACAGGAATAAATTACATTTTACTATTTATTCACGTAGAAAACAGTTATTTTAAATTGTAATAATATTTCACAATTTTTACTGTATTTTTAATTAAATAAATTCAGCTTTGATCACAAAAATAAATTACACTTTACTATATATATTCACATAGAAAACAGCTGTTTTACATTATAATAATCGATTTTTACTGTATTTTTAGTAAAATAAATTCAGCTTTGATCACAATAAATTACATTTTATTATATATTTACATAAACAGCTATTTTAAATTATAATATTTTGTGATTTTTACTGTATTTTTAATCACAAATTCAGCTTTGATTTACTAATTACTAATTTACTAATTACTATTTATTCACACAGAAAACAGCTATTTTAAATTGTAATAATATTTCACAATTTTTACTGTATTTTTAATTAAATAAATTCAGCTTTGATCACAAGAATAAATTACATTTTACTATATTTACAAAAAAAAACAGCTATTTTAATTTGTAATAATATTTTGTGATTTTTACTGTATTTTTAATCAAATAAATTCAGCTTTGATCACAGGAATAAATTACATTTTACTATTTATTCACATAGAAAACAGCTATTTTAAATTATATTTTGTGATTTTTACTGTATTTTTAATCACAAATTCAGCTTTGATCACAATAAATTACATTTTATTATATATTTACATAATAAACAGCTATTTTAAATTATATTTTGTGATTTTTACTGTATTTTTAATCACAAATTCAGCTTTGATCACAGGAATAAATTAAATTTTACTATTCACATAGAAAACAGCTATTTTAAATTGTAATAATATTTCACAATTTTTACTGTATTTTTAATCAAATAAATTCAGCTTTGATCACAGGAATAAATTATATATTTACATAAAAAACAGCTATTTTAAATTGTAATATTGTGATTTTTACTGTATTTTTAATCACAAATTCAGCTTTGATCAGGAATTAAATTACATTTTACTACTTATTCTCATAGAAAAGTTATTTTAAATTGTAATAATATTTCACAATTTTTACTGTATTTTAAAACAAATAAATGCAGTCTTGGTGAGCAGAAGAGGCCTTTAAAAACATTAAATAATCTTACCACCACAAACTTGTATGTATGCACATGTTAAAATGACATTTTAAAAGGTTCAAACACTAAACATATTTTGTTTTGATCTGAATAGGAGTTCTCTTTAGTGGGAGGGAATATTGCTTACAACATTCAAGCTTCAGGGTGGAAATAAAAATGTGATTCAGAAGGAAAACTCTGTCACAAACCTCAGAGAAAAACACTGGTGAATTTCTAAATGTCTGTATGTGGTCATGAAGGTCACTGTGTATTTAAACTAACCACTAACTCGCAGACAGATGACTGGTACTATAATAACAAAACAGTACTAAAAAGTACCATGGTATTCTTTGGAGTACCATATATTGTAAATGGCATTGCTCATGAATATGGTGATCATATTTACAGTATATATGTGTGTGTATATATATATATATATATATATATATATATATATATATATATATATATATATATATAAAATCACAGCACCAGATCTGATAGCATCACATGTTTTTGACCAGGTGATGTCATTAGTTATGTTTCCATCCAAAGTTGTGAATAAATTGGAATATGGCATAAAACATTTGCAAATAAAGCATTGTTCAAGAGAGCAAAATCGTCACTTCCTGGGAAATTGGTGCAAAATATCAGTAATAAAAATGTAAGTTTCTTCAATCTGGCTCTTTCTCCTCCATCATAAATGAGTTGGCCTCAGAGCATCAGACGAAACACAATCATGAGAGACGCTTCTGGAGGAAATTAAACCAGATCATTCTGATGACAGACTTTGACTCAGGCGTTTCAGAACCACCAAACCAACATTTGAGATGCTGCGATGCGATTGGTCCACTGGTTAGTCCAGTTATCCAAGTCACATGAGGGATTTATTTGGTAAATGCGTTTCCATCGTAGTTTATGCGCATGTCTACAAAATTATCCGCCTCAATTGAGCGCATACATTCTTTATCCACATATTTAGAATTAATGCACATCTTGACGTTTCCATCCAGAGTTTCTTATGCAATAACCCAAAATTCACCTATAAATAGATGGATGGAAACATAGCCTTCCCTTTATTTTGACCGTGAGATGCGACGCTTGTCAGAACTTGACCTCTTGACCTCTGAATTTCAGGAGTGCGCAGGAACGATGAGACACGAGCAGCGGCCGCGCCGACGATGAATGATCATTACTGATGAGAACGAGTGAATCACTGATCACTGGAATAAATGCATGAGATCATATAAAAAAAAATAATCAGACAAAGACTCGCTTATATTCATATTTTATAAATATCAGAACATTTAACAAGCAGCCGATTCTTTTGTAGGCAAACGGCTGAATCTCATGAAATTAGTGTATTTATATTTTACACATTTCTTTTAAATGTCACAGAGATGCATAAATTGCACATGAATCAGAATGAATCACACATTTGAAAGCTCACCGTTGATTCTTTCACAGAAAACAAGATGATTGACAACACTATCACCAGCCAGTCCTTATTCTGTTCAGACAGATCAAAACACAAGCTTTGTGCAGAAAGCTAATATGTTCTTAAATGAAACCTATAACAAATATCCGTGCACGGTCCATAACACTGAAACACAGACATGCTTTTTAACAAACACATGCCATCTTTATCAGCAAAGTGCATCGTGCAACTTTTCCACCTAAATAAATGGACAGTACTTGCAATGAATTTGTTTAAAATTATTTTACTATAATGCTCATAAAATCAAGTTGAGAAGTTATCAGAAAATTTCAGCTAGTGCTGGACGGTATACCGGTTCATCAGTTTCGAGTAGCCTATGATATATATATTTTCAAATACCGCCATACGGTGCATAAACAATTGCTGTATCTAATAAATGTCCACGAAGAGCTCTATGTATATGGACCTCTATTATAACTGTATAACACGACAATAAATAATACACACAACTAACTCAAATACCATGTAGAGCCTTTTGATTTTCCCAATGCGACACGCGAACCACGAAATCCAGTCAGAAATGGAGCTTACTTAGTAAAGCGGATGAATAAATCAAAAGTTGAGCTCTACAATAGATCAAATCTTGATATGGACTAGTGTCTGTGAATATTAAAGCTCAAAAATACTGCAATTGAAATCTGAAGTCTGTATTTTGTGTCTTTATGAGCAGCACAGTTTGTCTACACACATACCGAAGCACGCGGCGTTTTCAGTACGGAAGGCCAAAAGGTTCAAAAACACTTAAATTTCAACTCGTTGACAACGCGTGAAATACGCATATTTACGAGTTCTTAACATGTTAAAATTGCATATTCTGTTCTGTCGACTCGCTATATGAGAACATGAACTTCATCTCCAGAGCTGCTCTGAGAGTCGCTTCACGGCCATTTCACAAGCATTTCATTCGATACATGACATCATAAACACAGGTCTTCACGATAACCTGTCAAAAATAAAATTTTGGTTTAGTTGAAGTTATAACAGAAACTTATTACCATTGCACAGTAGTGTACTTGAAGTAGTACTAATAAAATAATGGATTAAATCATTATTTTTAAGGAATATCACAAAAGTTCTCTTGCGTTTTTATTTAAAAGGAAACTTGCCAAAAGGAAATGATTGAATTTTTTTATTTTTATTTGATTACATTTTAAAATGTTAAAGGGGTGGTTGATTATGATTTGACTTTAACTTTAGTTAGTGTGTAATGTTGCTGTTTGATCATAAACAACATCTGCAAAGTTACTACGCTCAAAGTTCAATGCAAAGAGAGATATTTTCTTTTACATTTATGCATTTGGCAGACGCTTTTATCCAACTTACATTGCATTATGTTATACATTTGTATCTGAGTATGTGCAATCCCTGGGATCGAACCCAAGACCTTGGCATTGCTAGTGCCATGCTCTAACCACTGAGCTACAGAAATCGCTTTTTAAGGAGTACAAAAAACGTGTTTTTGCTCACACCCAAATAGGGGAAAATTTGACAGGCTATAATAAATGATCTGTGGGGTATTTTGAGCTGAAACTTCACAGACACATTCTGGAGACACCAGAGACGCATATTACATCTTGTAAAGGAGCATAATAGGTCCACTTTAACTAAATTATTAGTTGTATAAATTGATTTGATTACCTCCATTTTTGAAAGTAAATTTGTATTTGACATTTGCATTACTGACAGAATAATAAACCACTATAAACTTATATAAAGGTCCAGTCATGAAAAGGGAAAATAAATAAATACTGTGATATACCAAGAAACCACAAGAAAAATACCATGATACAGATTTTTGGTCATACCGCCCAGCACTACTTTCAGTTGAAGAAAAGTGAAACAAAAACAAAAGTTACATAGTGCACCTTTAAAAATTATTTTGTTCTTTTCATTACATAATGCAAACCCATCCTCTCCAATACTGATGTAATTCCTCCATCCTCCAGAGGGCAGCACTGAGCTCGGCTATAAAGTTTAAAAGGATGATATAACTTCAGCTCAAATGTTCATCATCAACATCTCAAAAGAACATTTTGGTCCCACACCAAGTTACAAAAAAAAAAAAAGTTCTGAATTTCACCATAAATACCTAAAATATCCGTTTCATCATTCTTTCGTATTGGAGCTCATTTATTTCAGTGTGCACATTAAAATCTTGATCCAATGCAAAAAGACAAAGTGACACACGCATTCCGACTGCATAACAAGGCCGTTCTGCATGCATGCAATTGCATTAAACTACAGTCTGTGACTTCCGTTTCCACTTCAGTGAGCATTTGGGGGTTTAAAAATAGAGTGGATCTCGACATTCATCTTTCTTTCTAACCACCATTGCTATCACTTTAACTGATATGCACTGCATTTTTTATCAGATTTTTAGCCAATCATGAATATTTGGTTGCATCTTATTTTCTTAGATGTGATTTGCGATTCTGCATGCGCTCTGAATCTCACGCTTCAACACAGATATCTACAGCATGAAGGGATCGACAGGTGAAACAAACACTAAATCAATGAAATAGTTTGGTTCAGTTTACCTGGGATTACAAGAATCCTGGTCATCTTTCAAACCATCAGCTTCATTTGATGTGTCATACCGTGGTATAAAGATAATTAAACAAACACTAAAGAAGGACTAAAAACTACAAGCAACACAATGACACTAATACCACAAAATCGTGATTGTCCAAGACTGGGTCAAAGTTTTAGTTTACAGCAACAAGACTGACCAGTTCACTAGTGCAAAATCAGCTGATGGTTTAACTAACTAATCATAACGACACCCTGCAGTGATATTTGCAAACAAATTCAGCAGAAAGTCTCCTCAAACCAGGTTCCACAGGTGGCCTCCATTGTGAAATGAGAAATGATCTGATTGGTTACGGGACATGTCAATCAAGCGTTGCTGGCCTATGAGGCGTCTGGTTGGAGTTCATGCCAGTATGCCGTCTCCACCTGCGCCCTGCTGCACATCTCACTCCAGTGCTGGTTTCCCGCCTCGGAACCTTCGTAGCCGATCACAACACGACCCAGAATGCAACTTTTGGTGTATAGCCTTCCCTGTCAATCCGTAATAGAGCCATGTCATTATTGTGAAATTCTGAAACACATCATGTGATGTCACATATTGAATATTTAAAAATAAATATTCTCACCTGCATGACGATGAGCTCCAGGAGCAGCGGCAGTCGGCTGATGTCACCGGCCGGCAGATCAAACAGAAAGGGTGCGTTCCAAACCGCATTCGCTCCACTGGCGCCCTTCGTCTCTTTAGTGCTGATGACTTTACCGTCCTGACGTAGGTTGATTACAACATAGTGATCTACACAAACAAATACAGTCACTCCGAATTCAACACGAGCGGTTCGCTTCATCTGAGTATGAGCAACTTTACATGTTTTTTAAATTTAATTTATCAGATGCTTTTATCCAAAATGACTATCCGTCTGTCTATCTATTCGTCCATCTATCCATCTGTCTATCTGTCTGTCCGTCCATCCGTCTGTCTGTCCGTCTATCCATCAATCTGTCCGTCCATCTGTCTATCCAACCATCCATCTATCTGTCTATCCAGCTATCCATCCATCTATCCAACCGTCCATCCGTCTATCCAACTATCCATCCGTCCATCTATCTATCTGTCTGTCCGTCTATCTGTCCATTTATCCATCTCTCTATCATCCATCTATCATCCTATACTATATCTGTTTATCGCTCGTCTGTCTGTCCGTCCAACTATCCGTCTGTCCGTCTATCTGTCCATCTATCCATCCATCCGTTTGTCCGTTCGTCCATCTATCAATCCGTCTATCTGTCTGTCCATTCATTCATCCACCCCTCCATTCATCTGTCTGTCCATCTGTTCATCCATCTCTGTCCATCCAACCATCTGTCTGTCCGTCCGTCTATCCGTCTGTCCGTCCATGACTGTCTGCCCGTCTATCCATCCATCTGTCCGTCCATCCGTCCGTCCGTCCATCTGTCTGCCCATCTATCTATTGTCCATTTTTCCGCCCGTCCATCCATCTGTCTATCTGTCCGTCCATCCTTCTGTCTATCTGTCCATCCAACCGTCTGTTCGTCCGTCTGTCTGTCCATCCATCCATCCGTCTGTCCGTGCATCTATCTATCTGTCTGTCCATCCGTCTATCTATCTGTCTGTTTATCATTCCATCTATCAGTCCGTCTATCAATCGTCCATCCATCCATCCGTCTATCTGTCCGTCTGTCTATCTGTCTGTAAGTCCATCCATCTATCCACCTCTTCATCGATCCATCCATCCGCCCATTCATCCATCCATCACACTTGGTCTGAATATGAATTATTTTAAATGTATACAGAAAATTTACACATTCATTTATCAGACGCTTTTATCCGAAGTCACTTACAAAAGAGAAAATGCAAGAAACATTTATAAAAGACAGACAGACCTGGAGTCCCAGGCATCCGGGTGAGTTTGGGCAGGTTCTCAGCTTTCCGCACCATCACCTTCATGCGATGCGCCAGCGTCTGATACTGCAGCAGAATCAGGATCTGGCCCAGAAATCGCACAGGACAAACAGAAGCCCTGATGTCCCCCACTGCATCATGGGAACTCTGACTCTGAAAGTACAAAAATTTGATTTAAAAGAGCTGGTAAGAAAATAAAAGACTTATTTTAGATGTATGATGTGAGAGGTGTTTGTGGGTTGTGTGGATCCTAGACACGGATCTTTCCAGATCATGAATGCGTCTGTATGTCTTGTTTGTCTTGGACTCAAGCCACACAAACACACACTGACCAATCATTTCAATTCTTCAGTAACACACAGTGTCTCACACTCACTGACTTTTACATCCCAAAATATAACACAATTAACAACAACATAACCCAAAATCATCCATCCATCCGCCTACACACCTTGAAACTACACATCTCACTACAAACTTCCCAAGATTTCAATCTATGCAAGACTTGTTTTTTTTTTTTTGGCAAGCCAACATTCAGTTTTTCCTCTCTCTCTCTCTCTCTCGCTCTCTTTTCCTCCTGTATTTCCTCCTCTGCTGCATTACTGATCTCCTCTCTCTGCAGCTCTCTGGCTCCAGGCCAGGCTAACGCACCACTTGTTGACACGCTGGTCACGCAGTCGTACAATCTCACTGCAACAGTGTGCTGTAGAGTTTCTGTGCTGATGACAGCTACTTTCTGAATATCTATCTGAATATCTATCCATCTATCTGAATATCAATCTGAATATCTATCAATCTGAATATCTATCAATCTGAATATCTATCAATCTGAATATCTATCAATCTGAATATCTGAATATCAATCTGAATATCTATCTATCTGAATATCTATCTGAATATCAATCTGAATATCAATCTGAATATCTATCTGCATATCAATCTGAATATCTATCTGAATATCTATCTGCATATCAATCTGAATATCCATCTATCTGCATATCAATCTGAATATCCATCTATCTGAATATCAATCTGAATATCAATCTGAATATCTATCTGAATATCAATCTGAATATCTGAATATCTATCTATCTGAATATCTATTCATCTATCTGCATATCAATCTGAATATCTATCTATCTGAATATCCATCTATCTGAATATCTATCCATCTATCTGCATATCAATCTGAATATCAATCTGAATATCAATCTATCTGAATATCTATCCATCTGTCTGAATATCTATCCATCTGTCTGAATATCAATCTGAATATCAATCTATCTGAATATCTATCCATCTGTCTGAATATCAATCTGAATATCTATCTATCTGAATATCAATCTGAATATCTATCTATCTGAATATCTATCTGAATATCAATCTGAATATCTATCTGTCTGAATATCTATCTGTCTGAATATCTATTTATCTGAATATCAATCTGAATATCTATCCATCTATCTGAATATCTATCCATCTGTCTATCTGAATATCAATCTGAATATCTATCAGTCTGAATATTAATCTGAATATCTATCAATCTGAATATTAATCTGAATATCAATCTATCGGAATATCAATCTGAATATCTATCTAGCTGAATATCAATCTATCTGAATATCTATCTGAATATCTATCTGAATATCTATCTGAATATCAATCTGAATATCAATCTGAATATCTATCCATCTATCTGAATATCTATCCATCTATCTGAATATCTATTTATCTGAATATCTATTTATCTGAATATATATCCATCTATCTGAATATCAATCTGAATATCTATCCATCTATCTGAATATCTGAATATCTATCCATCTGTCTATCTGAATATCAATCTGAATATCTATCAGTCTGAATATTAATCTGAATATCTATCAATCTGAATATTAATCTGAATATCAATCTATCGGAATATCAATCTGAATATCTATCTAGCTGAATATCAATCTATCTGAATATCTATCTGAATAGCCATCCATCCATCCATCCAACCATCCGATAATACCAATTTTGGTTCTACTTCACCAGTTAAGTCATACTGAAGTCACGCATGTTTGTCTGACTAATTGGAATATGGAGAGAGAGTTTAGAAACCTGTTTCAATATCTCTGTCACTCTATCACACTGCTCCTCTAATACCTTCCTCAGCCTCCTCCTCGCAGGGTTGAGTTGACAATTGAAGGTGACCGTGGAATCGGGTTCCCAGTGGATTTCTGCACATGCCAGTTCCAGTTCGCCCACAGCCGTCTCCCTCAGACCTGAGAAATCCCTGCTGGACACGGTCAGTCTGAGGGTGCAGGTCTGAAGCTCCTCTGCCGATCTCACCTGCAGCTGGAACACCTGCGCAGGAGCGTCTGGACTGAGGCTGCGTCTGCGCGTCCGGCTGTCCTGAAGCGGCGTGGGGCAGAGCGGAGGCAGAGACGCCCTGACTGTGGCTCCACTCAGTTTCCTTGAACCCTGATAGAGACCCAGAACGGTGATGGTGAGTTTGCCGTCCGACGGTGAGAAAAGTAAAGTGAAGTGAAGGGATGGTGTGGGTTTGTGAGAGTTGGAGCCATAATGTTGGTTGTTATCGGCTTTAAGCCTGCTGCTTTCCGTATACGAGATGTAACCATTCTTGCGCTTTTGCGACTTTAGGTTGAGTTTGGGAATGGTTGGGAGCGAGGAACGAACACGAACGGCAGGTTTAGTGGGTTTCAATGAAACGACGGGGGAGCTGAGCCGCCGTAGAGTAAAATGAGACTTCGGAGGTCCCGTCAGAGTGTGAGGAAGAGATGTGAAGGAAAGATCGTCTTCTGACGGTGTTGAGCTGCTGTTAAATGAGGGATAGTCCAGGATGTCTCCGTCCAGCTCCTCATACTGCTGTTTGATTGGCAGGGTGTTGATGGAAGGGGAGGGGCTAAGAGTCACAGTCACATGATCTGCAGGTAGAGAAGATAAGGATAGCCCCGCCTCTTTGTCATCTGTGGGATGGGACTTCCGATGCCAGCAACAGATTATGCAGCCAATCACCAGGCAGAAACAGAGAATGGCTAAGCCAACAGCCAATAAGATCTGGAGATGCGCTATTAAAACACACATAATCAATATAAAGTTAATCATTATTGAAGCCTTGGTTGAAAAGAAATAGCAGAAGTAGAAAAACTGATATTTGTGGCATTTTTTGTCCTAGTAATCTGAATGGCAAATTACCTGAATTCACCCTATTTTCTTGTAAAACGTACTTCAACAATCTTTGTAAAGTCATTTCTTTACAGTGAGGGCTGAGTGGTGTCACTGGATATACTGCAGCATGATTTTACAAAAATCATCAGTAATTCCAGTGCCATGATTTAAGACTTTGGTCGTGCCAATGCAATATCAAATATTCTGCTGTAGTGCGCCAAAGGAACAAGAAGTTATACCTCGCTGTGAAAACTATTAGAGGCAGACTCATGATAACTGAGGGTTTACTGCGTTTCCTTTCTGTCAGAATACAGCTCATCATTGGTGATCGCATTAAAGCGCAGAGGAAATGGCTCTGGGTTCTAATCAGTGACACAGGCATCAGTGATCAGAAACAGAGCTGCGCTGATGTCAAACCTCAGACTGACAGTTCATAATGATGTTTATGCATAACTCAATTAATCTAAAGTCAAATATGAAATCAATGCCAGCTGTGTCTCCTGTGCAACTGTTTGTGGTATATTTAGCCTAGTAAATGCATATCTGTGAAAATAAAAACAATTAAACCATCTAATGAAATTGATTTTAAACATCTCACAGACATTGTAGGGTGTTGTCTTTATATAGTAGTTTAAAAACTCACACATGACATATCTTCCCATTGATTATGAACTAAACAATCATTAAAACATCTAAAAGCACAAAACGAGCATCATGCTTACCTTCAAGTTCAACCTGCATCTTCCCAGAGGCTGAGAGCGCTGCTCAAATCTGACTAACTAGTGCAGTCATGCTCTCTATTGAGTGCTCTCACACATTAAACTCACGAGTCTCTGCGCGTCCACAGACACCAGCAGACTCTATAAACCAGCCGGTCGTGAACGCGCGCCAGACACGCGCACCGCAGCAGAGAAATCAATCCGGTTTACTGCTGATGCGTGATGATGATGATGTGTGATGATGATGATGATGATGATGCTACGAGACAATTCGACTTAATGAAGTAATGCATTTAAAAAGTCAAGATTATAAATAGAAGAGACGGATTTTTCCACATGATCTATTGGGTAAAACTGAATATATCTCATATATCCCGAATATACACTGGTGGTAGATTTTAGCAGAAACAAAAGTCTAAAATCTGTCTAAAATGGTTTAGTCTCTAAAACCAGACAACTGGGACACAAGCTTTTTTCAGCAGGGTATTTAAATATAAATCTCAGGTTGGTTTCATCAGGGCACTCACATGTATGCATTTAGCAGATGCTTTTAATCCAGAGACAAAATACAATATTATCAGAATCTGAGAAATGAATTAATGCATAAATACAGCAGGTTACACAGTGAGACACACACACACACACACACACACACACACGTGTCGTGCAGTTCCAGTAAGTCTGCACATCATATTCCTGCTGAACACAACATTAATTCATATAATGGTGGTTCTCACAGAGAAAGCCACAGCAAGAAGACTTCCATAATGTGATTTATTTCTCATTGTGAAACAAGAAATTCAAAGAGAAAAAAAAGGAGATTTTATCCAACAAGAACATCAGACAGTTTTGATTTCATATCGACTCTAAACAGTTTGATCACACGCTACACAACACACAATACTGTCTAAAAGGCACATTTATCAAGACATTTTCTATTAGACAATCTATACATTCATTTGTTTTAATTAGTAGCCAATTCATATTTTCCTCCTGCGTCATCATTTGCACCATGTCAGTCTTTTGTACAATCATTCTAATTAACAAAAGCACTTATCATGCAGGAAGTAACATCATATTATCACTCTGAAGCACACCATCCTGTTTGATCAGAAATCAGTTTGAGAATTTCAACATGTCAAAAGAACTCCTGATCATTTGCCTGTTCAGTTAATAAAGATGAAGTGTCTGAGTTTAACATTGTTGTTTGTGACTGATCAGAACTAATAAACGAGCACCATTACTGTGTGTTAGCAGAGAGTCAGTCTCTCTCTCTCTGGCATGAAATTGCAAACTCGTTAAATTAATTCTGCAGCTGATGGATGACTCTATTTTGGCTTCAGTGTCGTGACGTCCTGAGATCTTCATCAGCCTGCAGTTTGCTTGTTAAACTGGCTAGTTTTTTAACTAATTTGAGCGTGCAAACTTGGGCAGGTGCTCTGTCAAACAATTCAAAATCAAATAAATAAAAAAATAAAAATAAAAAAAAAACAGAACACTGCTTTATCTGCTCCCATAAATCTTTATTGCATTTCTTCATCAGACCAAATCTATTGCCAGGAAAGACAAAGCCAACATTTAAAGAGCTGCATTTGCAACCCAGTCTTTACTTCCATAAAGTGACGCATTTCTGAGTTAAAAAATATGATTCATTCAACAAGACAGGAACATCAGTCAGGTTTGATTTCATATTGAATATGAACAGTTGCACATGAATGCAATAATGTATAAAAAAAAAAAAAAGATCAAGTATTCTGTGAGATAAGCCATTTATGTTTCTTTAGGAATTTAATTTTAATTAGTAACCAATTCATATTTTCCCTTATGACATAATTTGCCCCACAAATATAATGTCACTTAGTTTGAACCAACCAGAACACCCTAGCAACCACCTGGCAACCACTAAAAACACCTCAGAAACTGCATAGCAATGTCCTGGCAACCACCTAGAATACAACATTCTATTTAAAAAAGTTTTTTAAATTTTTTTTTATTTTAAACATTTTTAATTTTTATTAATTATTTTTATTTTTAAATTCAAATATACTATACGTTTCAATATTTTAAAATGTTAATTTTTAGTAAATATACTATATTTTTATTTTAAAAATATTTTATAATTATATATATTTTTAAATGTTTATTTTTAGTAAATATACTGAATAATTTTTATTTTTTAATTTTTTTTTTAAATATACTATATTTTCTGAAATGCTTATTTTGAGAAAAAAAAATACTTTTTTTTTTTTTTTTTTTAAGTTTAAATGCTTTTAAAATGAGCAAATATGTAATATTGAAATCTTATGGAAGCAGATTTTCCCCTCTTCATTTCTTATTTTTTTAAACTAAATCCTTAAACTAAACACAAACTTGAGGACATGCCATATAATTTGCATTAGTTAAAACAAAGGAGTTTCTCAAAGGATTTGTAAACAGAAGCATGTGATTTTCAATCCTTGTGCTGGAAAAGCCCATCAATGCACATTTTAGATTTCTCCCTAATTTAACATTTTATCTATCAAAAATCAAAACAAAAAGTTTAGTTAGGCTACAAACATGTTAACAGCTAATTTATGTTTTCCCAGTGCTTGTCCTCGAATAAAAGCATTTTGTTATTTAAAACAACGGTATAGTTTTCTACTAAGACCATTTACTTACTAAATTTGTGTGTTTTGCACAAAGAGGACTTTTATTTTGGCGCATGCGCAGTTCATCATCAGTGTAAGTACAGACTGTTATTGTACAGACTAGCGTTTCGGTTTATGAAAGAAAGAAAACAGTCAAAAACCATGGCACCAAGCCGAGGAGCAGACACACGGTTAGTTTATTTATTTTTTAGACTTCTTGTCATTTCTGACTTGTTTAACGTTACTAATATAACGCTAAAACCAAAATCATCGTACATTAACGCATCTTCTCCTCTGACAGATATGTCGTCGTTATTTAGCACCTTGTGGACTATATCTGCTCTTAGGTTACTTAAATTCAGTTTATTCTAATTTATTTTACTTTAATTCAGTATATTCCAGTCAAACGTCTTTAAACCGTTTAACTGCGATCTGGCGGGCATGTCACATTTCTAATTAAACGAGTAACGTTAAATCAGCAACGTGTGGATGCTTTGAATTATATTTATTATAAAACAGTGTATAATTACAGTTAACTTCTGTAAAGTATTCGGTTGCAGAACTACAGCATCCCATTATCATGAATACACACATGACTAAAGTTAGATAAGAAGGACTAGACTAAAACCGCACCTCCTCACGGGCGTTTATTCTGTGAGGAAGTTCTGACAGTATAAAACAAAAGACCGTCTGTCAAAACTCGCATGTGAAGATGGGTTGGACGTGTTTTTCTGTGCTGTTGATATGGATTTCATGTGTTCGTTCAACAAAGTTGCATTATGATGCTCGAGTGACGGTGAAAAATGAAGGTAAGTTAATATTTACTTGTGTTTTACTCTCAAAATCATCGTTCTGTGAAGACTAACCAATTACGGCTCTGACTGATCATTAATGATATTTTGAAAAATAGACAAATATTTGTTATTAATATCATGCTCAGGTGAAATTGTGATGCGTTTTGTACACAGAAAAAAAATATTGTCTTACTTAGTAGTTTTGTCTTGTTTTCCAGCACAAATATCTAAATATTACTTAATCAAGATATTTACTGGAGAAGCAAAATTACAAAAGATTAGTCTTGTTTTCTGAACAAATATCAAAATTGAGATCTGCTAGTGGGGTCAGAAAAATAAACTTAATTCACAACTTACATTTTAAAGACAACTCTCTAGTCCTTATTTGATTCATAAGCTTGCGATTTGATTCAAAATAGATTAATTTGGATAAATATCAAGTAGCCTTCAGTATAATTTAATTTTAATTAAAAATTGTTATTTTTTTCTCAAGGATAAAAAAAAAAAAATCTCTCAAGTAGCTTAATGCTGTAAACTAATGGTCAAACTCTGTCCGATGGTACATTACTATAATATTAAAGTAAATTACTATAATGTAATATTACACTAATATTAATGTTATAATCAGGCATGAAAACGGGTCAGGGGTGAAAAAGGTGAGAAGGATATTACCCCTCTAGGGGGGTCTGGGTCCCCCAGAATAAAAATTTAAATATTCTATAATTTAAAGCATCAATCTGATGCATTTTGAGATGCTTTTTTTGCCAACCTGGGCAGAGCTGGAGAAACTTAACTTCAGCCATGAGTCAAAAATTATTATGGCCTCCTTACTAAGTATTATGAAGGGGGATCGAGCGGGAATCTTCATTGGTGTCGATTTTCAGTCTCTTTTTAATGATAGGCTTTACGCATCTGTCAATCATCCCCACTTGCTATTTGGGGGAAGAACCTAGCGCTGTGATTGGTCGAACTCTTCTTCTTTTGCTGTTGCTTGATTTGAGGACTGTGCGTGCACAGAGGCGTCACCAGGTTTTTGCGTAGTTTAGTGACAAATCGTACCAGCGTACTTTGAAGTCAAACTGCGTATCCGCTACGCAAATTGCGTACAGGTTGGCAGGTCTGCTTATTGATAGAACGGTGGACCACTTTACCTTCTGCCTTGTCAGTCCCCTCACCTCAAAATCTACGTCCTCAAAAACGGTAGCGTTAGCTAATAATTTTCCACCGGAGCTTTAGCTAGCTGGCTAACATTGCGTTCTCTCCTGCTGTGTTCAATGACTCAATTCATCAAGCTGTAGCTAACGTTAGCTAAGTCTATGTCAACAGAGCTCCTGGGTAACTTAACTTAGATATACCAGAGAATATTAAAATTATTGAAACCATCACTCACCAAATTCAGCCAGGTAAATCGCTGAGGCCAGGCGTGCTTTCAGCTTCTGATAGTGGTCTGCGCTGGTGATGCAAGGCCCTTCGCGTTAATATTTCCATGAACTCGCGCTCCCTTTTGGCACGCGCACCTGTTCGCAATTCACTGAATCGCAGTTCGCAGTTCACTGAATCTCGCGCTCCCTTCTGGCACGCGCACCTGTTCGCAGTTCACTGAATATGAATAAATTTGAAAAAAAAATTCTCATCGAATCTACACGATTCACGTAGGTCACCTATTTTGGTTTCAAAACGGCGAATTTCGACGAAAGGTGAGGGTTTTTCATGTATGTATAATATTAATACTATAATATAAAAATAATGTAATATTAACAACTGATTTTGCCTACAATTAATATAAGGCAGTTTTTATAATTATAATTTTTTTTAATGATACAAGAGTAAAAATAGAATGAATATGTAATATATTGCATATATTTAGCAAAATCTAGAGTTAATTTTTCTAGCTAACTATTAGGGCTGTGATGCGAGATTAAAATATGACAAGATTTCTTGTCGAGGAGAAAAGCTGTCATGACGGAGGGTGAAATTAGGATAGAATATGCCACCGCTACGTTTACATTACGCCTCCACTGTCGTTTTTCTTTTTATAGAAATAGAAACCATTTAAATCAGTTGGATAATGGTCGCTTTCTATTCTACCCAGCTCATCCAAGACGAGCTGTCGTACGTACTGCAGCAGGAATCAGAGTTCACAGAGTTCACGATCGCTTGACGAGAGTATGTTTCGAGATGACTGACAAGACCATGGCGGAGGATTCATTGCACAACAGAGCCTAAAAGCATCTGACAAATGTCCGATCTTGTAGAATGCACTCTCAGCACCGCCACTCCGTATTCAAAGAGGATGCGCAATCGAGAAATGAAAGTAAAATGCGATTCCAGTACCCCACCATTTGTAACCATCTCTCAGCTCTGTATCATGCTTAAAGAAAAATTTGGTCTCTATTTGCACTTTGAATATTTAGAGAGTACTTTGGTTGCACTTAAGACTAAGAGAAAACTGTTATTCATTTTTATTTATACGATTTATTTCTATGATCAATTTGTGGAAAGGAGTTCAGTAAGGTCTAACAGTAAATCATGTACAGTAAGGTCTCGTATGAAATCATACAGGAGAGAAGCCAGTCGAGTTTGTGGCAAAACCTTTTACAGTTCTTGAGTATTGTTGTCTTTTACTGCATATGATAATTCATACTGAAATGACATTCATTAGATGATGATTAGTTAAAACATTTCAAATGCAGCTGCAGGCTATTTTTCTAGACACGCATTTCATCATTGAGGATTTCTTAAAAATACTGTGTAAAAATATCATCTTGTGTCTCGTCTTGTTACCTAAGGTAAATGTAATGTTGCATGACATTGTTCTCAAGCTGTTTTGACATCTTCCTGTGGTTAAAACACGATTACATGATTCATTTCAGTAAGTTGTTCTGTATCTTTCAACATTCCTTCTGATGTTCATGCATGTTTATTTGGCGCTGCAACTAGTAGTAAAGAGGAAGAGATGAAGAAGAAAGAAGCGGTATTTATTGATTGAATAAAATTGACAGAATTTGAAAGCTGCTCTGTCTTGTCTCTCAGCATGTTGTCAGCGTCCTCTCTGATCCGCAATGTTTTTTCACTTCATGAAAAAAAAAATAGATGTGTGGCATGAGAGCGTGAGAACAGTATCATTTGCTTAAATTAGCAAGTTGGCAACCCTGATAATAAATCGTTTTTTAAAAAATTTTTGAAAAACATTTTATAGTCAAATATTACATGAAAATTAGTTAATGGTGTTTTATATCCAAATCTAATATTTAATAGTCAAATATTCACATTTACATGCGTTAAAGCCTCACTTAATGTTCTTATGTATTCTCATGAACTCTTTACCCACAAACCACTCTTTGTTGCGTTTCCCGAAGCCAAATATGGTTGCAAAGTCCATCATTACCAACACAATTCAGCAGAATTTGCAACCACAGTTGACTAACGATGCTTTTGGGAAACGCAACCCAGAGTGGATGTTTTATTTGAGACATCAAGTGTTGTGTCTTCTGCATTCAGCTGTGATGGCATTATTAAACTGGATTTACTTCATTACAAATCCACAATGCACACTTTATAGGTATATCTTCTGCTGTCTCTCTCTTTCAGGTATAACCAGATTTTCTTTTGAAAACCACCAGAGTGGTTTGGTTAAGCTGGTCAGCACCTCTGGTAGCAAAACCATCTGGGTGGGAGGAAACGAGACCCTCTATTCCATCAAAGACTCCAAACCCAAACTGGTACCTCATATATTGATGTATAATCGTCTAAACGGTTCCCACCAGCTGATAATTTTCTGCCAAAAGAGAAAGATATTTTACTTTAAACAATTATGCAAAACCACATATAATTGCTCTGATGCAAATGATTTGATATATTAAAATCTCCCCATTTAAAATATTTTTTTCTCATTAAAGTAACTTATGGCTCTAGTAACATGATATAATTTCTGTTATGTTTGTGCAGTGTCATCTTTTATTTTTTTTGGCTTGTAATATATGTTTGCTGTAATACACGTTATATCTGTTTGGATCCTTGTTTAGGTGGATGTGAACCTTTGTAAGAATGAAAACAAAGATTCAGACAATTCAGTAAGTATTAAGAAGAGTTTAAGGAAAAGTTTTATGCAAGATTTTTGATATTCAGGATTCCCAAGGGAACAAACTTTATAGACTCTGATATCTGCCAATCAGCTTATTAAAATAACTGGTTTAAATGCAAATAACCCAGCAAGAAAAAAAAAAAAAGTTTTTCTCCACTTAATTTTGCTGAACAAGATTAAAGGGTTAGTTCTCCCAAAAATGACATTTCTGTCATTAATTACTCATCCTCATGTCGTTTCACACCCGCAAGACCTTCATTCTTCAGAACACAAATTAAGATTATAATGATAATGACAGAAATTTTATTTTTGGGTGAACTAACCCTTTAACACATTTCTAAAATATCATGGGTTAAGGAAAAGTCGATATATTTCTGTGAAACATTAAAAGTAAGGACACTTCTCTGTCACATATCACACACACACACACTCTCTTCAACAACAGAAACCAACTGAATGCATGTTAAGCCGTTTAAATGCTGCTTATTAATGCATTTACATGACTACTTACATTTTATTATGCATAATCGAACATTAATGTAAACGTTCTCAGTGTTGTTTAAGCAGCTTCCCCATTAAAGGTCACTGACCGCTGTTGAACTGTTGATTTTTCAGGAGTGTGCGTACAGGCTCTCTCTGCTCAGTCCGGGCACTAAAGGAAATCTGTTTTTCTGTGGATCGGTTAATGGAAATACAAAGTGCTGTTACATGGTATGTCCTGTTTTTACTGTATGCATTTTGAACTTGTGTGAAAGTATGAAGCTGAGTCATCTGTTTTGTTCCAGAACTCCGATTATTCCCTGACTGACTGCATCAAATTAGAAAATTATGAGCCAAATATTAATGAGCCGTCGTTACTCGTTGGTGAGTATTGCACAGTTTTGAGTATTGGTGTATGCATTTGTATTCATGTAAGTAGTAAGTTTGCATAAGTTTGAGCTGCTGTTTGAGCGCTACTAATTAGAATTGCAAAAATATAATATATAATATCCATTGTTTGTGGTTGGATTCAGTACACGTCTCTAAGAGATGAATCTGGTCAGCGTGTTATACTTGAACACCCACTCAGTTTCTTGACAACCCAATGGCTTGTTCATTGTTTGGAATATAGCTGAGCACAATAGGAGTATTATTATTATTAATTCTCAAACACTCATAATTTCCCTTCTGCTCCATCCCCGTCCTCCATTATTGAGAAAAGTATCAAGGCATTATTCTTTGGTTAAGAAGCTTACATTCATTATGAAATAGCATTCCAATATCATTTCACACAGGGTTGCATGTTTGTTCTAGTGGTTCAGGAAACCGTCGACGTGTTGAAACGCTGTGCTTCTACTGAAGGTCATGGTGCAACTAACATGTAATGCATGCATTTGCATGAATGCGATACATGTAATATCAGCAATAAATGGTAACTGACTGTCAATGTTCAACTCATATTAGCAGGACAGTTGATGGATATTGTTACCCTACAACACACTCAAAAATAAACATTCATGTCGTTCCAAACAAACGTAGCAGAATGTTCATGCTGCTCTATTCAATTCAATGGCTATCAAGCTCCAAAAATGACCAAAAACACACCATAACAGTGTAACAGTGACATGTGACAAGTCTTCTGCAGTCATATGATGCTTTGTGGGAGGAGCAGACAGAAATGTTATTCACTAAAAATAGAAAGAGCGGCTTGAATATTTTGCTATAAATCTCTCTTGTTGTGCTTCTGGAAATTCATACAGTATGAATTCAAATGATCACGTTTGGTTAAACTACAGTATGTACAGTGTCTGGAATGTGTCTGACAAGAATAAATATGTCATTTTTTGCACATTTGCATTGCTTATTTCATCAAAATGGTCTTCTGCAGTCTGATAAAAGGGAACTGAGAGAGGAACTAAGGCTTTCTGTGTGCCTGTGTATCTGACAGGCTGCCGTTCACACTTATTTACAGTGTTTCTGTAGATTATTTGTTTAACCAATGGGAAGGAGACAGGATGGTTTGTCCACCCTCACATCATTTGTTTTGAAAGCACCATGTCTGTCTGCACGTGATTAAACACTCTTTTGTTTACAGTATATTTAGTATTGAATATCTGCTGAGAAACCTGTTGGGTGAATAACTGACTATCAACTTGTCAAGTTTGGTACTTCCTTACTAGCGGAGCACAGTGCAGTGTTATTAGTTTTAGAGACAAAAACTTGTCAGATTTAAACCAACTGGACATGATGCAGGCAGGACTAAAAAACACTCACAATAATGCTTGTGATAATGTTTAAAGGATTAGTTCACTTTCAAATGAAAGCTTTACTCACGCTTAATGCTATTAATGCTATTCATAATAAATCAATTTCTGCACCCAAGAGGCACCAAACAGAAAAGATATTGGGTGGAGGATGTATGTGAAGACTCCCTTCTATGATGTTAGCATGTTTGTCAGGGCCTGGCTATGAGATTATCGTTTCATACTTGTGCAAATCACAAGAGTCCACTGTCAGGACTTCTCTTTATATATGGCTCGGGATTGAGTTACACACTGAAGTTTAATACTTACTTTAGGGTTAATTCACCCAAAAATGAAATGATCCCTTAATTTTCTCACCCTCAAGCCACCCTAGGTGTCTAGACTCTCTTCTTTCAGCCGAACACAATCAGAGTTATATTAAATAATATTTTGGCTCTTCTCAGCTTTGTAATGGCATTGAATAGGGTTTTTGAAGCACCAAAAAGCACATCCATTCATCATAAAAGTAATCCAGGGGGTTAATAAAAGCCTTCTGAAGTGAAGCGATCAGGTTTTGTAAGAAAAAATAACCATATTTAAAGCTGTAAACTATAAATCACTGGCTTCCAGCAACGGCGAACGCGTGTCCATGAGAGTGTCGAGGTAATGCGGAAGCATATTTTTCTTACAAAAACCCATCACTTCACTTCAGAAGGCTTTTATTAACCCCCTGGATTACTTTTATGATGAATGGATGTGCTTTTTGGTGCTTCAAAAACTCTATTCAATGCCATTACAAGGCTGGGAAGAGCCAAAATATTATTTAATGCATCTCCGATTGTGTTCGGCTGAGAAGAAAGTCACACACATCTAAGAAGGCTTGAGGGTGAGAAAATTATGGGATCATTATCATTTTTGGGTGAACTATTCCATTAAGGGTTTGTTCACATCACTATGAACCCAAGGATATATCTTAGTCTGGGTAGACGGCATATTAAATTTTACGTGGATGAAAACGGAGCTGTGTGGGATAGACTTGCAGTCTTTACAGTGACATGCACTGTATAAAGATCCAAGATCATTTTCACACAACTCTCAACTTTCACAGTGGTTTTAAGGAGTTTGTGTCAACTAAAAGTTTTTTTTGGAAAGAGGTTTCGTCAGCAGAACAGTTGGCGTGTTGTTAAACAACAGTACAACGCTGTATGCCTCGTTTTCATTCGAGTACAAATTAAATGATGATCTATGTATGATTGACTAGGAACAGTAATACATTATTTGCTTTTATTACATGCTACATGTGACGTCCTGTCTATCTTTACACGTGTTCTGTCTTTATTTGACCTTTCAGATGATATGCTGTACTTCACTAAGTCAGAGATGGGATTGTACAGGATAAACGAGGACAAAAATAAAAACATTTGGTCTCAGCCGCCTCAAATGGGTGAGAAATCAGATTAAACACAATACTACTGACATCTAAAGTGTTTCATTGCCAGAGTGAGCATTTCACTTTCTCACTGAAATGAGTTCCTGTCATTGTGACATTTTCATTCTGAAAAGTGCTCTTTTTCCTCTTCTGACACTTAGAGCAAAAGTATTTGAAGCTGATCGCAGGTAAAGGCGAACACAAGGGCAAAATTTATTCCTTCTTCGCAGAGAAGCACAAAAGTGAAGACCAGTGGATTCCACGAGTCTCTCAGAGCTGCTTGGTGAGCAGAAATCACACACCATAAAACATCTTGTTCTCCACCCAAAAATAAAAACTGCCATTATTTACTCACCCTCACATTGTTCCAAACGCCCAATGACGTCTATCTGTCCCATGTGTCTAATTAAAGAATACTGCAGATGTAATGCAATTTACTTACTTAAGATTATATATATATATATATAATAAATCATAGAAAGGCTGTCAGTATTTTTTTGGAACTGACGCACAGTGTAGTTATCACTTCTGTTTCTTAGTCAAGTTCACATTTATCAAGAATCTCAAAGTTGCCAAATTTCAGCTATACAGAGAGCAATAGAGTGAAACTACAAGAACCCTGAATTCTAACCAACTTTTCCTAATCGGCACTCCAACCAGAAATAAAAACTGAAAAACACCCAATGACTTATCCGTTCCATGTGTGTCCAAGTAAATACTGCATACGTAATGCTAGTTCTATCTCAAAGTTAGCAAATATAATCTAATATATCTGTCAGTAAACAGCAGTAAATGCAGCCTGATGTTGAGGTGTCTTGCACAGAATGAGTGTACGTCTCGGTTTCCTTTGCAATCTTTCACCTGCTTAAATGTGACAAATAACACCTGCATCACCACCTTTATTAAAGATGTTTCTCAGTAACTACATTTGTGCTAAAGGGAAAATTTCTATAATTATAAGCGCAGGTGTTAATGACACGTCAAGTGTTCTGAGAGTTCAGATGTTGTCAAAGCTCTGAATAAAAGCATGTAAGAAATTTACCAGTAAATATCGAATTTTTGCAATTATGAAAACATTGATTGAACATTCTTGCAGGATCATATATCAATAAATAAGCCTTTTTGCACCATATTAAATCTTGTTCAGTATAAAATCAGGGTATTGCTGCAGATTGCATTATATAATCTGAGAAATATTGTGAAAGTTAGGCCTTTTTATAATCGCAGAGTGATGCAGAAAAACTTGCAGAACTTCTTTTTATTCTAGTCATCATGTACTCACCCTCATTAGTCCAAACCCGTATGACTTTTTCTTCTGTGAAGCACAACAAATGTTTAGCTGAATGTTCATATTGCTTTTATATATACACTGTAGGCGCACAGGAGCTGTGGGCTCCACAAAGGACAAAAAAACACCATAAATATTTAATAAAAGCAGCTCATATGACTGCACTTAATAATAATAAACTTTTTATAAAGCACCTTTTAGAGCAGCTTCTCAAAGTGCTGTACACAAAATAAGCAAGTAATAAAAATAAACCTCAAAAGCAGATCATAAGCATGTTTGAGAAACAACCGACAAGTTGGATTGTGGGTTATCACAGAAATATAGCCAGAGAGAAAACAAACATCAGGGTGAGAAAAACAAGTGGTGACAGATAAATATTAAAGTGTAAAGGGCTTAAGACTGAGCGCTGGGGAACACAGAGCTAATCTCAGACCAGTAACCACCCATAGAAATGAACTGAGAATGGTCAGTAAAATAGGATTTAAACCACTTCAAGGCTGTCACACCAAAAACTTCACATGCATTGACCCAAAGAGTTGAACACGTGACGATCTGTTTCAGAATGACAAAGGCGGTCGTAAGAGCAACCTTCAGAACAGCTGGACGTCCATGATTTACGCCCGTCTGTTCTGTGGAAACGGATACAAGTTCGGTCAACTGGTAGATGTGGCCACACTCGAAACGGACAACGACATCAAAATTTATGCACTTTTCAGAAACTATTGGTAAGGAAAAAAACGTCATCTCGTGTTTTGCAGTGATATTTTATTGTAGGTGATTAGTGTGTGTAACTTTAACTACAGTCTGTCATGTCAATAGTTGAATACTAGGGCTGGGTTGAAAATTACATTTCTGGATTTTAATAGTTTGATGAACCTATGTCGATTCTTAAATCCTTAGAATTGATCTTTTCAGTTGATGCTTGCAGAAAACTTCATTAAACATTTGTAATAAGATTTATGCTTTGATACTTTTGATATGAAAAAAGTCTAAGCTTTTAAAATTGTCAGTTTTATCACAAAATTCAAACAATAAATGTGGCGTGAACTGATCATCTCTTCCTCTTTACTACTAGTTACAGCACCAAATAAACATGCATGAACATCAGAAGGAATGTTGAAAGATACAGAACAACTTACTGAAATGAATCATGTCTCATATAATCGATCAATCAGTGTTTCAACTGCGGAAAGACGTCAATAAAACAGCTTGAGTCACGTAACATCACGTTTACCTCAGAAAAGACATTCAATGACCATAAACTCGATAGTCCGCTAAAAAAAAAAAAAACTCTAGAGAGGAGCTTTTTGATAAATATATGCATTATATTTCATATTCATTATATATTTACTTGACCTGTTCTTTAATGTATATTTAATATTTAATGTTTGAAAAAATGTAAACAATTTAAATGTTGTAGAAACTTATTTATTACTACAACTTGTTATAAACAATGCCTTGTGTAAATGTTTGTATACAAATCTGTTAATTTTAAACTTTAATATTATAGTAATGTATAGTTTACAACATTGAGACATTTTCCTTGAGAAAAACTGACGTCTACTGTACCTGATATATCCATGTGAATCCACGTAATCGAATTGAATCGCAAGCTTCTGAATAAAAATCGAATCATGAAATTTGTGTCAATGCCCAGCCCTAGTAAATACCCATGACACCCTAGTGTTTGAAGTGCTCAGTCTGTTACATCAGTGTACAATGCTAACATGACTGCTGGTGGGTCACATGATCCTGTTGAATAGAGGGATGTTACATGTTGATTCAGGGTGAAGTGTTAAAAGCTCTAAGAAATATCTGTCATTTGACTGTTCCACAAACACTGAGAAAAAAAGAAGAAGGTGTGGCTCTTGTGTTTAAAGTGTCAAACTCTGTGTCTCCATTTACAGGAACATGAGTGCTGTGTGCGTCTATAACATGACGGAAATCAGCACCATCTTCACTTTCTCGGAATTTAACTCCATCAATGTTCCTGCGAAACATCGGCCTGGAACGGTGAGAATCATGCTGTCACTGAAGCGATACTGCTTGATTGCTTGTATAATCGCAAAACGAGAACTACATTATCGCCCTAAAAATGCGACTAAAGGGCACGAAGAGATTAGGATATGAATTTCTGTAAAGCTGCTTTGGAGCTCAACAGTGTCCGTCTTTCTTCTTCAGCAACAGAGTATTTCTCCGTAGGCACTTTACTAAATGATTCATTCTATAGTTCTGAGACATGAACCAAACCAAACAACTCCAGATGAATCATAACATTACAACATCTGATATAAAGACAATTCAGTGATGTAATCAAAAAGACAAAAGGTACAAGACTGTGTACTTAATGACTTTTATGAGGGAATGAATGAGCTACGCATCTCATAAACTGAATGATGCAATCCAGTCAGTCTGGGTTTTTGGGTCCTTTTAAAAGGTTTTCTGACATAAAACACAAATGTTTTTTTTTTTTTATGCTCTAATGATTCCTAACAACTACAGTATATAACATATCACCTCTATAGATTCTGAATGACAGTCTTGAATTGACTGTTGAGCTCTGTAGTCCAATCAACAGGTCACAATTATCTTCCCATTCCTTCTAACTAACTACTCGTCGTTCTCTTAGTGTGTCGATGACAGTACTACTCTAAGTGATGACGTGCTGACGTTTATGAAGGAGCGTCCCGAGATGAAGAAAATGGTGATGCCAGAGAACGGTCCCCTGCTGTTCAGACACCATCATTACACTCACATCCAGGTGGACCGACAACAAAACAACATTGTCCTGCTTCTTTCTCTAGGTACGTGAGTCTACATCAACAAAACTCCCACAAATAGTATACTATCTTTATTGTTCAAACGAAGTACGCCTGTTTAAGACGACATTCTCATAATCAATGCTGGATTATTTTAATTACTGGTATAAGAGTTGAAAAGTCTGTACTCATACTCTTCAGTCAGTGTACACTTAAGAACATTTTCATGTCACTTTCTGCTTTATTAAATCCCATTTTTTTTTCGTTTGATGTAGGATGAGATCAGTGGAATTTAGGATCAGATCCGATTGTACGTGCGTTTAATAAATGAGTCCGCTAGTTCCTTAATGATCCTCTTAAATCTCCTACTAGACAATATTAAACAAAATCAACACTAAATACAAAGAAAAGATTAAGATGAATTGGCTCATGAGAGTCATTAGTCTGTTTGTTAATTTTATGATGTGCTTCTCACGAACATCCTGTTTCACTCTGAAATACGTCACATTAGAGAAGTTAATTGGGTTGTAAATGCAGTTTCATGTTGATTTAAACTCATATCAGTTTCACATTTAAATGACCAGCTGCTACAGGAAAAGGCAGGAACAATGTAATGAATGATTGATAATGTTGTGTTAGATGACTGAGGCTGAATGAATGAGGAGTGTAGTATGATTTATCAAAGTGGGGCAATCTAATAGTTTCAAACCCTAGTGAGCTGTCTAACTAGGTGTCATTATTAGGCATCATAGACACGAAGGCTGTTCCAAACACTATGTAGAAACATGATGCTTCTATATATGGCCAAAATCAAAGTCTCACATGTAGCCAATCGCAGAATTATGTAATTAACCCTTGTGCAACCTTATGGACATTTTTGCCTTTTTTAGTTTTGTTTGTCTGTGTTAATGCCAATTGCATAAATTTTGGCACTTGTGTATTTTTATTGGAATTCTACTATTTTACCCCATTTCCTTTAAAAAAAATCTATTTTGCATAAGTAACACAAAATGGTTCCTCTCAGGACCTTAAGGACAAAAATGTCCCCATTGAAACCTATTAAAACTGCAACTTTTATTCCCAGGGCCATTTAACTATAAAATGATGCAATCTTTGTTAACAGGCTTTCATTCTGATGGCAAGGCTTCAAAATTAAAGTGTTCACTATTTTTTTTTTTTTTACCAGATGGTGCCATTCCAATAGGAAAAATTTGGTACTGCGCCCAAACAAAATCTTACTGAAAGCTCATTTTTTGAGATATCAACCTCAAATTTGGAACACAACTTTGATTTTCTAGCAGTTCAACATATTTCATAAAAATTGTATATACAATAATGTTCATAAATCATTTTAATGAACTTAAACCTCTATAACTTTTTTTTTGTTTCACTTTTTAAATTTTTTTTTTCTTTTTTTACTTAAACAATAATCTGCCATGGGTCTTCTTTAAAATGAGACTAAACTTAAGGCTGTGCTCCCAAGATTCACATTTTTATTACATGGACATTTTTTTTCCACTATAGACTGTATAAATTGATGCACAAGGTTAAAAACCAACTATTTCACGCAAAAGCAACATATAAAATCAAACTTCATTTGGATAAACTGTGTTAGTGTTTGTATGATGTGCATGTGACAGTTGCTGTCTTCATAGGGAGCTCCCCATGCAGACAGATTAGTTATATGTCCTGTTGTTATATGGAAAGTTTTCTTATTTTCTCACAGAAAGTGGAGGGGTTCATAAAGTCCTGGAAAAGCCTGTTTTTGTCATTGCGGAGTATCTGCTGTTTCCACATGGGACACACATCACCAGCATGCTGCTGGACGCTTCTGAGGTATGACACAAAATAACATTCACTTCCTTTTATGCATACTGAATGAAAGTTTGGAATGACATCTCAAACAGTAGATCATTGTCAAGGTCATGGGCTGCAATGCAATGCAAGTTGCTTTGAATAAAATATTATTCAGCATCTCACAACTGGAGATTGTTGTAGCTGATAAATGATGTGTGAACATCCTATGCTTTGAGCTCACTGTTAATATAATATAACTATTTATGTTGTTTTATTTTGCTTTTAATTACTCTGAACGTAGATACCTGAAGAGCGGTCTTTATATAGTTTCTTAATTTAGTTTTTTAGAATCTATGATTGATCTTTATTCTTTTAATCTCATAAATGTATCATTAGTGGTACTAATGTATCATGTGTTTAATTTCTCAGAAGCGTCTCTTTGTGAGTTCCAGTAATGAGGTTGTTCAGATTGACCTAAAGGCATGTCATGTGTACGGAGATGAGTGTACTGAATGCTTGTTGTCGCGAGACCCCTACTGCGGTTGGAACGGTTTGCAATGCACCTTCACAGAAAAGTAAGACATCATCTGCTGCTCACCCACATGTCTGCTTCCTTCCTGATTACAAATTCATTTTTAGCACGAGGCATAAACAGTTGACAAAGCTCCTGTTAATAACGCTCATAGTAGTCTGTTAATTCATATAGTGAAAGAAATTAAGCTAGAGCGTTCTGGGTGGTAGTAAGGTGGTTTCATACTGGTTTGAGCCTCTCTGATCTGCAGAATGAGTAACCCCCTCAAAGTTTAATACTTTGTGTTTGAGGTTTGTTCAAATCATAATGAGCAGTAGTAATAAGGTCAGGGCCTGAATTTCATTTTGAAAAAATGGGGGGTGTAGGGTTTCCCCTCTAAGGTGAATGTTAAATCACATTTATATCACCTAAATGTTTGCTCACTCTATATATTTGTGTTTTACATTGGGGTAATTTTGTTGCGCATGAGTTTACACACAGCACAAGGAAGATTGATTTCAATCTTGAATTGAATGAGCAAAAAAAAGACAAGTAAACAAGAACAAAAACACATTACAAGCAGAAGCACAAATAAATACAACAAAAAAAATACAAATGAAAGAAGAGTGAAAAAGGTTTTCAGTTAGGTCTAACAGTATTCAGGTACAGGAATGCTACAGAAATTGAATAAATCAAATGTTTCACTGTATAAATTAAATACAGATACTCGCTATCTTTTGTTGTTTGATTAACATTAATGACAGCAGCAGGAATATTAGGCGAATGCAAAGATTCAGTATACTGATATACATGCAGTTTATGTGAGTATTCGCCAAGACAGGCATTTTGACATAAATGTGCGCATTTCTAACTGCAATAATCCATGAAAAAGCTCTCAGTTTGGTACTCGTGAGCCGTTTGAGAGGCGGCTTTATGTGTGTCCGGGTATAAGCGCGCAGAAAAACGTCTTTCAGAGAGCATGTGACTCAAGCACTACTGAATGCTTTAAAATCGCTTGAATGTTTAAATTGACAAGTCGTGCATATGATAAACTTTAGTAACGATGCAACACCGGCCGATTAGGCAATTGGAAATTCTGTCCCAAAACGCAAGTGAAAGTCTTGCAGCGTGTGCAGCTCGCTTGTACAGACGCGATAGCGCTAAATCATTCTCGCCGTTTGTCAAAGTATGTTTCACAAAGTTTTCAAATGACTGATTTGATAAGATAATCTGTGTGGGTTAATTTGCTCATTCAACCAACAAGCTAATTGCGTGAATTTCCCGCCTTAATAAATGCGAAACCTGCGGGAATGAGTAAAATGTGCAATCCCATGCCAAAATTCGAGCCCTGATGTTGCTTGACTTGCTTCTCTTTACTTTCTAATGCTTAATCAATCTGAAACCACAACCACTGAACAAACTCAAACTCAACCTTTTTGCAGCGCTCCTGCCCTTACAACTCTACCACAAGACCAATTATAGTATATTCCCACCCATTTCCTTATCTACCACTGAACTTCCCCCACACACACAACTGAAACCCACAGTACATCATTTACATGCACATGCAAATAATACTTTCATGGAAAGTATCATTAATGTTTCCCCCTTTTTTCCACAGAAGTCAAGTAGAGGACCCCCACATTTGTAGTAAGTCTGTCTGTTTTTGACGATGATTGTGTTTTAGGTGTTTTTTGTGTGTGTGGTTTTTTTTTCAGTCCTAAAAGTATTTTCCTACATACGTAGCTGCCTTTATAGGAAAAATAGGCAGTAACTTTTGTATACCACACAAATAGTGTGAGATCACACAAGACGTTTAAATCACCATTTATCCATTAGTGAAGGGGTTCCCAAACTTTTTGTCAGCCAAACCCCTTAGATGTAAAATATTTACTTGAGATTTTAAAGCGGACATATAATGCCCTTTCACAAGATGTAATATAAGTCTCTGGTGTTCCCAGAATGTGTCTGTGAAGTTTCAGCTCAAAATACCCCCACAAATGCAAATGAGCTGCTGCTCCCGGCCCCCTTTCCAGAAGAGGGCGGAGCTTTAACAGCTCGCGCTTCGCTCGCTCAACAACAACAAAGCTGGAGAATCTCACGCAGCAAAAATGAGGATTGTCAGTAATCAGTGCCCATTGTTCAAACCGGAGTCGACACTGATGGAGAGACTCAGGAAGAATAATAAATTGCACAAAACCGTATCGCATTTTTCATCTCGGATGAAAACGATCTTTGAACTTGTGGTGTAGTCTGGGATTGCTTTCTAGATTGGCAGCTCATAAGTTTTGGAAAAGAGGGAAATGTTTTCACAAATATTCATTTATGTCAATTCAACAAACGCATCACATGACTGTCTGTTCCACAGGTCCGGCTTTAGCCGAACCATCAAAGACTGAAATTGGTGCCAAGATGCCAGTGGTTCATGTCCCGCCATCCTCTAGACACTTCCTGCTCTGCCCGATGACATCACATCACGCTACGTATCACTGGATCCACGGTAACACGCACGAGGAGTGCGTTCTTTCGAATCAGGGCTGTTTGTATCTCATTGAAACCATGAACGAGACTCATGAAGGGTCATACAGCTGTGTGTCTTCAGAGGACGTCTATCAGAAGACCTATAAAAGGACCGTCGCTCAATATCAGCTCAGCATGAGCCGGTCAGACGCTCACAGTGTCGCTCCAATAGTGTTACCATGCTTGTTACTTCTGCTCACAGTGCCTTACTTCCTGTTATAGACTTTTGAAAGTATTATCTGACTCTGAAGTCATGTCAAATCACTTTTATTTCTATAGTGCGTTACACAATAGAGATTGTTAAAGTGATAAACAGGAATACAGTGTTCAATGATGTAAACAGAATTCAGCTCTAGAAAGCATCATTGTTCAGCTGAAAAACTGTCCACATCCTGTTTAATAATATTATTTTTATTAATTATTATTGCCAGAACTATTACTATTCTTCATTTTAAAGAAAGTTTATTCAGATTAGGGCTGCACGATTTGGAGAAAAAAAATCGAATTGCAATTTTTCTGGTTAAAACGGCGATTTAAAATTCTATTTTATTAAAAAAAAAAAAAAAAATATTATAAACAATACCAGGCTTGTTTTGCTTGTTTATAGGGCTGCACAATTTGGCTTGAAATTGTGTGCTAATATATTATTTTGACTAAATAATAATAATAATAAATAATATAATTATTGCTAAATAAAAATATTAAACTAAATAAGAAATATTACTGCTGTAATAACTTTCATTATTAAAGTATTTAGCATTAGTATTTAATTATAAATATAACTAATAATTAGAAAATAATATTTAAAACCTGTATGACAAAATGTGGGGTTACCTGTTAACATTCAAGCAGTATGTCTATAAATTATTAGAAGGATTTATTATCAAATATTATATTATTATGATAAAAATCTGTCTCAGTAATTTCTTTATTTTTGTCAGGAGGTATGCAAAATCATGTATTTAATATGAACTACGTGCCTCTTATGCATCCACTGTGGAAAAAAAAAAAACCCTGTACACTTCTGTACACTGGAGAAAAACATCTTGATTATATGTTCCCCTCAAAGTTCTTTAGAGAGAGGAATTATTTTCCCTATTTTTACCCTGAATAGGATTGAGTGAGCTTTATTTAGCGCTAAACATACTGGATGCCGGAGGGCGCCCTTGAGCAGATACTCCAAATATACACAATATAACAAACGCTGTTCCAGGAAATCCCCAATGGGGGCCATCGCTGTGACTAAATAAAAAGTTTAAAAAAAATTTGATTCGATTACGATTAATCGTGCAGCCCTAATTCAGATTTAGCTTTATTTACAGAAACTTGCACTGATGAATCATTCACAACGAGACCAGCAAACGAGGTAAACACTCCGACATACACCAGATATTTACAGTATATGAAATGTGCAATACAAGTGTCCAGTTAGTCATAAGAGTATGAAAACACACGAGGTTGATGTGGGAGAGAATAAGTTTGGATTTGATGATTCCACATCATTTTTACAGGATGTGGAGAGATTATACATTGTTGTTGTTTTCACGATCAGCAGTGTTTCAGTCATGTGATCTACCAGTCGAACATTTGGACACAAACTCAATGTACATTCCTCGTGATCTTACAAACCCTTTTGATCTAAACAAGTTACATTAGTTTAGTAGACAAAAATAAATCATTAAACATTAAATAAAACAGCTGTGAAGAACTAGATGAAGCTCAAATATTAGAGTTTTCATTTGTATCATGTTTTGATCGTTTATTAATGCACCATTATTCGAACATGAGCAAATGAAGAACAAGTCGATGTGTCTGAACGGTTTACTCCATGTTTAGCATGATTTGTGTGATTATTATTTATATGTACTAGTGTTTAAGATTAACAATTTGTCAGTTAGGATTATTAAATATAGATAAAACTAGTAAGAGCATGTCATTGGATATTTCCAACATTGACAGCAGCCATAAGATTTTTTTATTTTGTGATGTTTAAATTACATTAGATAATGAAATATCAATTCAAGTCTTATTTTGTGTAAAGAAAGAGTGTTAAAGATTGTGAAACATTGTGGTTTATGAATGTTTCACAACCAGTGTCACTTCATTAGAAGTTTCGATTGTAAAGTTCAATCAATTGTTTTAGAATCAGTTGTTCAGTATAGACTGACGCCTCAAACATTATACAGTGATTCAGACTGTAATACCTTGTCTGTGTTTGTATGAAGTGATGCGATTGAGTCATATTTATTTTGAGTGAACGATATGAATGTGCAATAAGGAGGTTATGAATAGAGTTTGTCTTAACCACTGTGACTAACCTGTTTATACATAGAACCATGAATATTACATTTGCCAAAAGATGTTTATTTTTTCCTTTTTAAACTTGCTGATTTATATTTTTATATTTATTGTACTGTGAACTTCCACATTTGAAATGTATAAAATTTTCTGATAAATCAGAGTAACATGATGAGCATTTACTGGAGGACATGCAGAATGAGGAAGTGAAGGTCAAACACGCCCAGCGTCAAAAGTCATGAAACTGGAATGAACGTCTTTACATGTGATGATGATCAGTAAGTCAGTCATTTATTCCCTCAGAGAGTGTTGGTGGATTCACCTTTTCACACACTGACTTTTGTGAAAGGCATCTGATTAAAGTCTAAGTAAAACCTTGAATGTTCTTGCTGTTTTAACTCTCATTTATGGCGTAAATTACTGATGACCATACAGGATGTGACTGACAACATCTGAATCTCACTGATGGTGTGGAAACCCATCATAGCTTCTCAGTGAACCTTTAGAGTTGTCACAATTTGTTTCCGTTTTTGAAATGCTGTGGCTGTTGATCTCGCAAAAATGTACACAGCAGATACACAAAACATTTACTGAAAGAAATGGACCTTATTTCGATTATCATTTCAGCCTCAAATTGATTAATCGCATATAACAAAAGTTTATATATACACACACAATGTAAAAACAAGCGTTTATGTTAGATGCGATTAATCACAAAAGCGTTAGTAGAAAGTTTCACATTTGATCCAGGATCATTTCTCAAATGTGTGGACATGTTATTCAGAGAAAATTAATCGATTTCTGCATTATAGTCCATTTATAGCCTATAGATTTGGCTGAAATAATTTACACGCGCGAAACCGAAGTATGCATACTAAATAATTGAACCTTAATGCTGTCTAATTTTGCTAACAGGGTTTTATTATTATTATTATTTCTGCATATATTTCTAAAGCTGAGCACTTTTTTCATGTCAAAGATTATTATCTGAACATGGATTTTGGCGTACGCTACGAACACTCTTAAGATCAAATCTGCATATGCATGTTTTATAAATTAAGCCTCAGAAGTCTTTATTCACTTCCCATCATGCACAAGCATTTGAACATTTTTCACATCAAGATGTGGAACACGTTAACCAAACTGATCTCCTACCATTGTAGGAAAAATACATACTATGGTAGTCAATATAGGGGATGAGATCTGTTTGGTTACTGACATTTTTCCAAATATCTTCCTTTGTGTTCAGCAGAACAAAGACATTTATAAAGGTTTAGAACAACCTGAGGTGAGTAAATGATGACAGAATTTTCATTTTTGGGTGAACTATGCCTTTAATTTTATCACACTGGACTAAAAGCTGCTGATTTTGCCCACACAGGGTGTAACAACTTCCCCAAATTGTTTTGATAATTTTTGACTTGAATAAGCTTGAACTAAATTCACTCAAACTAAGTTGCTTAAGATTTACCATTAATTTATAAGGCGGATCATATTTGACCAGGAACACCAAATTAGGTAAAGGATTTTCAGCACAGCACAAGTTTACACTAATTTTAAGTATTTACAATGTTTAAGAATATTCTTTTCAAGAATTTGAATTCTTAAGTTTTATCTCAAGTAAATAAAATAAGAACATTGTGGGATTACAAATTTAAGAATCTGTTTAAGATCTGCTGATCCTACATCCTGACATAACATCACATGAAACACTATGGTGAAGTACATTGTATTTAGCATTTTAAGGTAAAAAGGATGACTTTCTAAGAAAATCAAGTCAGGCAGCCCAGGTGTCTTTATGTACTTCCTGACCATTTGGCATGACAAGCTCAAGACACAGCTTTGCCTTTGTCTCTATGATAATGTGAAGGTATGGGCGATACTGTCAGACTGATTGGATTAGCACCTATGCATTTGAATGACACTGTTATGCTGATTAGATCAGGGCTGGGGAAATGCTGGTAACAGGCTGATTCCTGCACTGCATTGGCATGCTCTGTTTAGATTGTCTCCACCTCTACTGTATGTATCCCTCCCCCTTGAATGTATATAAACTACAATGTACACTGCCTTAGTTGGACTTGGATGACTACAGCGACGCACAGCGTGTTTCTCAATAAAGAGTAACTTCTGCTTGAAAGATATCCCAGCGTCTCCTGGTCTCTGCTTCGACGAGGAAAAAGTTTCCTACAGTTTTTGGTGCCGTGACCCGGATAGAGCTTCTCACCTCAATCCAGATTGAAACTTCAAGTACGACAAAGATCTGATCCAAAAGAAGTTCCAGGCTGAATTTTCCTGTACAACCAAGGGTTGGTGAGTGATACTCTATCCAAAAGAACCTTTAAGACCAGTACAAACTTGTTATCCTCTGCGCCGTCACAGAAGAGTTAACAGACAGCTGTAGGGTTTGGTTAACTAAGTTATCCTCTAAAAATGTTCTTTTAGAGATGAAGGTTATCCTCTGTTCAGGCAGGGAAGATTAGCATTACGTGCTAATATTGGTATCCTCTGTTCAGGCAGGGAAGATTAGCATCACATGCTAATAATTGGTTAGCCTCTGTTCAGGCAGGGAAGAATTAGCGTAAAGTGCTAATAATTTGTGTTGTCCTCTGCTTTGCCAGAGAAGTTGGTTTATCCTCTGCTTTGCCAGAGAAGTGGTACATCCTTTGTTCAACCAGGGAAGGTTAACATCAGTTACAGTGTGTTAACAGTAGTTTATCCTCTGCTTTACCAGGGAAGGTTGAAAATGTGTATGAGCCACTAGGTTACCCTCTGCTTTGTCAGAGAAGTTATTGGTTGTCCTCAAGGAAGGTTGAATACATTACGATGTGTATTAACTAGGTTATCCTCTCCTTGTCAGGGAAGTGTTGAAAGTGTATTGTTGTGCCAGACAGACATTACAAAATGTTGAGAAAGAATGCTAGACTAATTCCAACAACTGAGAAAGGTGGACTAGCTACCCCTTTATGGACAGATAGTGAGTTCAAATCATTGTTAGGAAAGCACATGGACTCAATAGTGACTGAGTCAGTCAGATTGGATTTGACAAAGAAATTTGGGATTCATCCAGAAAAAGTTTGGTCCATTGAAGAATGCAAGAAGGTACTTGGTGCTTGTATTCGGAAGAAAAATATGAAGGGCATTATCTGCTGCCACAGAGAATTTACTCTATCCATTGCACAAGAACAATCCCAACGTATTGCTAAGTTAGAAGAGCAGAACAAACAGTTGCACACTCGAGTGTCTCGTCTCACTCAGAAGTTGGGCCATAACAAAGCATCAACCAAAAGTGACTCAAATGACCCACAGTCAGATGAAAGCTATCCTGACTTACAGTCTTTATGTAGAATAGAGGATAATATCAATACTGGATTGATGGATAAAGATGTAAATGCAGTTGAAGTGTGTGGAGCAAGACAAAAGGCTCAGAGTAGGGTAAAAGGGGTTGACGCAGTTCCATCTGCAACCGCCATACTGCAGTTACAAGCAGTCAGTACAGCTCTAGGTCCTGAAGCCATAGAAAGACTTGCTGAGAGTTTGCCATCAGTGCATAGACATTTTTCTGAGTTTAGGAGAGCGTTGTCCAGAAAAATGAAGCTCTATGATATGTCCCTAGCTGAAGTCACCCAGCTAATGTCACAAATCTTGACAGAGTCAGAATTCAATGATTTTGAAAGTACTGTAAATAATTCAGAGTTTCAGCATTCCAGCAAAGGCGAATTGAGAGAAGGAGTTCTGAGAGTGTTACAGAACCTTGTGGGACCAAAGGTGGACTGGTCAAAGATCACTAGTTGTGTACAGAAGAAGGATGAAACTGTAAGTGAGTACACTGAAAGATTTTGTCAGTCAGCTGCAGCATACAGTGGAATAGCTGACACTCCAGAGAAGGTGCTAGAGGATAATGGACCACTGGTCCGCATGTGGTTTGATGGGCTGTTATCAGAATACAGAAATGCATTGCCTTTCTTAGACCTAATATGGTCCAGTGGAACCCTGCAAAACAACTTGGATACGTTAGCTACTTGGGAAAGAGACTCCGATGTCAAGACAAGAGTAAAGATTGCAGCAGCATCCTTTAAGGTCAACACAGAGAATCAACAGAAACGTAAATGTCCTAAGAGAGAAGGCAGTTGTCATTACTGTGGTAAACCTGGACATTGGATGAAAGAGTGTAGGAAAAACAAAAAGACATTAAAAGAAATGAACAGCTTTACTCAGCTCCTACTCAGTCTACTTGCTACATTGAAACTGCCCCTCCCCTCTACTCCAAACTCTTGGAGCAACAGCTTGCTGACATGCTAACCATTTGGGCTGTGAGTGCTTAATTTCCCCAGTAATTTACAAGAAAGCTGAAAGACTTATTCTGAACAAAAGAAAGTTGACTGTCACTTCCACCATTTGGGGGACACTGGTTAAGTACACTCACAGCCTTAAATGTTATGCTACAGCACACTTCAGTCACTTATCCATCCTCAATGGGTTATGATGTCTGCTATGACTGATGTTTCATTGGAAGATGGAGATGTAGCACACTAAAGTTTGCAAATTAACTACAGGGAGAGAATAGGACACACAGACCAGTGAGGAGCCCGGGAAAGAACCGAAGTGCAACAGGCCTCGGGGGCCAACCCTGTGGTGAAGACTTCCTCATAGGTTTCCCCCTCTCAGTAGTTTATCCCCACCTTACTGGTCTATAGGTGTCAAATTGATTAAGACTAAGTTAAGAAAAAGAAGAACAAAACCACTATACGATCACTAGAATTTTATTATGATAAGAGTTAGACATAAAACTATACGATCAGAGCCTAATGTACTAAAGTCTATGCATGAATACTGCTGGTCTGCTGTTTCTTTGTTTTCTTGTGTTGCAGGTATGTGTATATCCCATGATGGCTCATAAGCAGCACCTGGTGTAAAGCATCACCTCAGATATCCATGAACAACGTTCATGACGACAGAGTCATCTGAGCAACTCGGAGTTGCACAATGACAAATAATCATCTGAGCAACTTGGAACAGACATGGAAATGCGTTGGAAATGGACTCTACAGGGAACAGACTCCACAGCTATTCAGGCGCCATGGACTTGCTACATGGTTTTCTGTGTCACCATGTAGTTTATACAACATGTTACCACCCTGTGTTGTATATGTGTGTCAACAGTTTACTCAAGTAAAAGAACAACACTTATGTAAATGTCGGACATGACACAGAATAAGATGTATGTGCCTGTAACTATTTCAAGTTACATGACTGGAAGATGGGACTTATGTTAACAAACATAGGTTATAGTATAGAAGGGATTTAAGAAGGTTTAAATTTGTATTATGTGAGAGTTATTAGAACTCTCAAAGGGGGGACTGTGGGATTACAAATTTAAGAATCTGTTTAAGATCTGCTGATCCTACATCCTGACATAACATCACATGAAACACTATGGTGAAGTACATTGTATTTAGCATTTTAAGGTAAAAAGGATGACTTTCTAAGAAAATCAAGTCAGGCAGCCCAGGTGTCTTTATGTACTTCCTGACCATTTGGCATGACAAGCTCAAGACACAGCTTTGCCTTTGTCTCTATGATAATGTGAAGGTATGGGCGATACTGTCAGACTGATTGGATTAGCACCTATGCATTTGAATGACACTGTTATGCTGATTAGATCAGGGCTGGGGAAATGCTGGTAACAGGCTGATTCCTGCACTGCATTGGCATGCTCTGTTTAGATTGTCTCCACCTCTACTGTATGTATCCCTCCCCCTTGAATGTATATAAACTACAATGTACACTGCCTTAGTTGGACTTGGATGACTACAGCGACGCACAGCGCGTTTCTCAATAAAGAGTAACTTCTGCTTGAAAGATATCCCAACGTCTCCTGGTCTCTGCTTCGACGAGGAAAAAGTTTCCTACAACATTCTTAAGTATTTTTGGGAATACAAAACACTTTCAAAATACAAAATATTTCTTAAGTTAGAAAATACAATAAAAGAAGAAATTTGTTCTTGAAAATGTTTCATGAATCCAGTCCCAGGATTGACATCAAAATGCTTTTAATGTCAAATGCCTTTGGTGCTTTAACTTTATTTTTCAGAAGTGAAGCTCTAGAAACTAAATTATGTTCAATGCACAAAGTTGACAAATTATGGAGTCATATGGACGACTGTTATGGTTCTTTTATGAAGTTCATGAAATTGAAATATAAAGTAAAGCTTTATCTTAACATGTTTAAAGCTGTGAACCATGTCTTTTACTGAAAACAAAACATTTACCTTGTTTTTGTGGTAAAGTGCTCAACTTTAACATACGCAGAGTTCAACAGGCATTTACATGGGATTTCTCCTAATTAAAATGAAACAAGGTTGTAATGATCACCCAATGCACGTCACTGAGGAGGTTTAGGAACTTAAACTAAGAAAAGAGTTAAATATTCAAGCATTAATGGTAATCGGTAAGTACTCAAATTTGCCAGTTAAAGAAAAATTCGAGGAAGCCTGAGAAGCACAAAACTCCTCCAAGATCTTCTGGAGCGATGCTGTTACCAGAGAAGAATACAATCAATAATAAAAACTACAGCTGAACAACTTCCATACAAAAATCATTTAGCAGCACGTGTCATTCTTACTCTGCACACGAGCGCCACCTTGAGGTTAACCAGCTAACTTGACCTGAAAGATTCAGTTTCCACATGAATAACGACTCATTTCAGCGGCATCAGACACAGAAAGCATGTGAGGTCTAGCTGTCAATAACTAGCATATAGATATTAATAAATATATATAAAAGAGATATCTGCAAGCAACACATATCTAGGTCAAACATCCTTCATGTGAGAATAAGCTGCTACAAAAACAATTGTTTGACTGACTGTTTTCAGTAAAAGTCTAAATTTAAAGCGGTTATTATGAGTTAAAATGACAAGTTCAGAGAATGACAGAGAATCAGTCAATTACGACATAATTCATTATGATAAAAATGTGAAATTATAACTAAAGGCGTAATTTTTACTTTTTAATCTCATAATTATGGCTTAGTATGTGGGTGGTTGAAATATTAGCCTGAAAAAAGTTTTTTTTTTTTTTTACTTCAAATAGGCATAAAAAAAATATTGAGTTGTGTTGTACTGACTCTTGAATTTCCAAAAATATGTGGTCTTTCAGATTTTGTATTGGAAACTGGATTTATTCACCAAATTTTTTGCATTTGTGCCTAAAATTGTCATATGGTGTGACATAAGTTATTAACTACTACATCATAAATCTTAATCATTACCATCTTAAGATTTAACTTTTTTTTTTTTTTTGTGCAGATTCATTAGATTTTGTATTATTTTTCTAATTCATCATGCAAAGACAGACATCTCTCCTCACTCAACCTTTCCTGATATTTTAGATCAATTCTGACAAACCCGGTTACAAATCTAACAAAATGCTTGTGACTCTTGCTGATCCTATTTCTCGTGTGTTTCTTTGACTTCATGATTTATAACTAAGAGTCTTTGTCACAATTCTGAATGTCACACCAAATGATGATGAACTGCACCACACCACAATGTCAATGCAAAAAAGTGTATTTTATATGCATTCGAAATTCAATGAATTCAATTAACATTAATGACTAAAAATCAAACATGCAAACATAATTTTAAAACTTTTAAAATGTTAATTAAGAAACTTGAGTAAATCAAACACCATCTCACATGAACATTTTAAAATTAGAGTGTGTGCAACTACAATTATAATTGTTAAACAGTACAATTATCAATTCACAATTAGTCGAATGTCTATGAATCCAAAACATTCATAGTATTAGTAATATCAGATAATAGTCAAAAACATACAATGTATGATTTGCATTATCTTCATTCAGTGACGCTTCAAGAGATGGAGGGATCAGGTTCATAATGCCATTCACTTCTTTTTTCCTTTTCTGTATTTCTTTTGTGCATCTCTCTCATCTTGAAGGAGGAAGGGAGTGCACACTGAATGCCTTGAGTTTTCCTCTTCGTTTCTTCTCTTTATACCTGTTAATGAAAAAAAAAAAAAAATCTTTATTATATATTTAACTGTTCATTTCAGCTTCACCATCTTGGTAATAGTATCCTGTGTTGAAGTTGTGGCCTAGACTTTCATCCTTCTCTAGTTCTGTGTGAACTGGCATGAACTCTTTACTTTTCCCTTCTTTCCCTCAGGATCTTCTCTCTCCTTGCATGGTCAGCATTGAGTCTTTCCCTGTATTTTTTTTGTCCTCACTTTACCTGCCTGACAGTCAAAATATTGCATCTTTTAATATGCAAAGCATGGCAAACATGGTGAAACAGTTAAATTAAGTATAAAATTGAAAAGGAATACATTAATTATATGGGTGATTTAATGTTCACCATTAAATAGGCTTTGAATACTTAGTTGTTAAAAAAAAGTATGTAATATGGTGTGACTTGGAAAAACGGTCACACCATATGATGTTGTTCATTTAGGTTAATCTCTTGGTTAACTAAAAACAGCTAGCTTATACTTAGCATGTAAATTGCCACATGATTTCTGTAAATAAGTTATGCAAATAATGCCACACCATAAGACAACACTGACCACTAGTGAGCATATCAGATACAGAGCTTTTTAAAAATTAAAAAGTCAGAACTCACCTCTTGACCTTCCAAACCACTCCAGAGATGACACTGCGACTTCCTGGTTGAATGCGGACCTCTTCATCATAATGATGTCCAAATTATTGCCCGTTCAAAATATAGATTGTAATTTCACAGCATATGACGTCCATGTTATGGACAAAACGTATTTGGCCAGAACTTGCTTTAAAATCATGCACAGACATCAACACGTGTCCATTAAAAATGCCTAATTCTGTTACTTAAACTGTAAATTATCTATGAATTATTTATACTTTGCTGAGATATATTGTCATATATTAGTAAGGTCACACATAGCCCGGACAGTGACAATTGACAATTTTGATGTTTAGATAAAAATTTGAAGTAAATACACCAACTACAGCTATAGTATGCTGTAATAATATCAGAGGAACAACATAAAGATATATATTTTTAACAAATACCAACTTTTATTAGTATATGACATCATGGACAGGTAGAATTATGTCAAGTCATCCACCCATGTCATAATTTCGACTTTTTATGTCAATTATTTACAAAAAAAGCCTTTTTTTTTGTCTGTATTTGAAGTGAAGTGACGTCTGTGAAGGCTAAGTAGGCGATGCCAAGTTTGAGCTTCGTGTTAAATCTCACTTCAGACTAAAACTCTCATATATTCTTAAGTTATAAGAAGAGTTTTGTTCAATTTTAATTTCTGAGGACTTTTATTTTCACGAGGGGCGCCCGAAGATCTTGATATAACGGAATAACGGTAGCGCAAAATCAAGATCATAGCGATTAATTATCTAACACACACACAGAGAAAATAAATATAGTCTTACCTATTTGTAGCTCCTTCTTTGACAGTCTGTGGCGTTAAACTCTTCCTCGGCGTCTACCGAAATAACATTATGCGCGTTCATTACGGCTAACCGTCCTCAGGTGATGAAAGCAGCTGAAAGAGCGCGAAATATCTGCCCGCGACATCACGTGATCACGCCACGTTATAGACCGTTAAGTGGCGTTGCATTATGTACCTTTACAGGAATATTTTTTGTTGTGTTTATATTAATCAATGTGACTAATATTTTTATATTGTAAAATTTTAAATAAAGTAGGGGAAAATTTTACAGGTGCCACTGAATGTACGTCCAAGTGAACGGGTGCGGGCGTCACGTGACTTGAACTTTGAAGGGTCCCGATCAAATTGTATGTTTGTGGTGAAATATGATTGAATAACATAATAATATATATATATATATATATATATATAAAAAAATCACGTCATGATCATGATGTTGTTTCACGCTACAGAATTTCTATTAAGGGAACATAATGAGCATCAATGCACCCTGATATTAATGTTGAATTGCGGGACTTTTTAGGGAGCAAACGTTTCAGTGCACTGGAAGGATTTTGCGATTGAGACAGCACTTAAAATGGCCGACTCCCTGATAAGAGCCCTGACTACTGAACTAGGGAGCTGATTGAGACGCACCCTAGACCTGTTCCTGGATCAGTATCTTTATACGCTGAAACATTATTCCTGTCAAAAAAACAGTCTCGTCTTTGACCCTCAATGAAGAGACCAAATGTGAAGTTAAAAAACCTGTACTGGTGGATCTGGATGCTGGAAACCGTTTATGGCTCTACAAAACCTGAAGCACTTTAAAGCATTAGACAGAGTCACAACACAACAAAAATATAAAACTGGGACAAAGAATCTGCACAATGTTTTTAATCCAGTTCAAACAGAAGAAGAGCTGCAGCAAACATGGAGAATCAGAGCTGGAACAGAAGAATCAATGTCCTGAGAATAGAGAGAAAGCACATCAAAATGGCCTTCAAACCTCTTCCAGACCAGAAGGAAACATCTGACCGGTCATTCCCTGGTCGCCCGTTACATCATAATAATACAGACTCGAGCTGAAGATCTTCTAGGAGTCAATCACAAACGTTCATGACACTGAAACACTCACTTCTGAAAACAGCATCAATAAATGCATATAATGCGGAGCGCGGGTGACCTTTCACCTGTGAGGCCGATGTCATGTGTGTTTAGGAGCAGCGGGCTGGTCTTTGGTATCTA
>CM075509.1:770000-775000 GCA_037950675.1 Hypophthalmichthys molitrix
ATAAAAGTCACGAAACATAATCAGAAGACAGATCGAAACACACTCTAAATAAAAATATTCAAGTTCTGTAAAACCTGTCCGTCGTTTGGCTGAACGTTCTGATTGTATTTAGCGTTTTCTAAAACACGCCGGACGTCGTTCGTGAAACACAAGCACAAATTTCTGTATGAATCGTTCATAAATCCATTCTTACATTGCATTGTATTAATTTTGTGACATTTTAGATTCAGTAAGAGTGTTTTTGAACGGTTCACTTGTGATTCCTGAATGAGGCCCAGCCATGTTATTTTATGCATATGTGTCCATGTACTTGTGCGAAAACCGCAAATATGTTTCCAAACATGTGGACAGCCGATGTCGACAGGAGAGAATGAGGTACTGGTTGTGCAACAGTTTGAGTTTCATCCATTGATTTTCATGTCCAGCACAGAGCTGGGCGGCAGGTGGCGTTCGGCTCGGGTTACGGGGAGCCGCTGGTGGATGGCTCCACTGAGCTCCGCCCCTTGGAAGAGGAGGAAGAGGTGGGGCTTTGGCTGGGGGCGGAGCTAGAGAAGGTGAACGGCCCACTGGGTCCCGCTAGAGGTGCGTGAGCCGCGGCAGACGCATTCGTACCCGCAGCTGCAGCCGCCGACTTCTGGGCGAACAGAGTTCCTGTGAATTGAAATTTCAAAAATCAGATCAGCAGTGATTAATAGTAATGCACTGAAATTAAAACAGAAGCGAACATAAAGTTTATTCAATAATCAATTAGATACACATTGTTCTCAAGCTGTTTTATTGATGTCTTTCCACGGTTGAAACACTGATTGATCGATTATATGAGACATGATTCATTTCAGTAAGTTGTTCTGTATCTTTCAACATTCCTTCTGATGTTCATGCATGTTTATTTGGCGCTGCAACTAGTAGTAAAGAGGAAGAGATGATCAGTTCACGCCACATTAAAGAGCAACAAAAACACATTTATTGTTTGAATTTTGTGATCAAATTGACAGAATCTGAATGCTGAGACTGTTTCATGTCATAAGTATCAAAGCACAAAGCTTAGTGTTTACTGGATGGCAGGCATACTACAAATACTGTTTAGTAAAGTTTTGTTCTCGCATTAAATGAAAACACCACAGATGAAAAGATCTCGATTCGTAAAAATGAAGATCGATTAAAAATGACAAATCAGTATTGTTAACCCACACAGCTGACCTGTTTACCTGTTGTAGCTTATCCATGTTGTGTGTACAAAATATTTTATTTTTATTATTTATATTTATTTTTGTATTTATTCACTTCTATTTTATATTTCTAATAACTAAATAAAATTTTTGTATTATGTCTATTTTTATTTGCATTTATATGATTATTTCTTTTATTTGATTATTTTATATTTTTGTTATATATATATATATATATATATATATATATATATATATATATATATATATATATATATATATATATATATACACTACCATTCAAAAGTTTAGGATTGGTAAGATTTTTAATGTTTTAAAAGAAGTTTCGTCTTCTCACCAAGGCTGCATTTATTTAATTAAAAATACAGTAAAAATCACAAAATATTATTCCAATGTAAATCAGCTGTTTTCTATGTGAATATATAGTAAAGTGTAATTTATTCCTGTGATCAAAGCTGAATTTTCAGCATCATTACTCCAGTCTTCAGTGTCACATGATCCTTCAGAAATCATTCTAATATGATGATCTGCTGCGCAAGAAACATTTATTCTGTACAATTGTACAAAATATTTGTGTACAATATATATATTTTTTTTTTCAGGATTCTTTGATAAATAGAAAGTTTAAAAGAACAGCATTTATTTGAAATATAATCTTTTGTAACATTATAAATGTCTTTACTGTCACTTTTGATTGATTTAATGCATCCTTGATGAATAAAAGTATTAATTTCTTTAATTTCTTAAAAAAAAAAAAAAAAAAATTCTTACTGACTCCAAACTTTTGAACGGTAGTGTATAATGTTACAAAAGCTTTGATTTCAGATAAATGCTGTTCTTTTGAACTTTCTATTCATCAAAGAATCCTGAAAAAAATATATAGTACACAAATATTTTGTACAATTGTACACAATAAATGTTTCTTGAGCAGCAGATCATCATATTAGAATGATTTCTGAAGGATCATGTGACACTGAAGACTGGAGTAATGATGCTGAAAATTCAGCTTTGATCACAGGAATAAATTACTTTATAAAATATATTCAAACAGAAAACAGTTATTTTAAATTGTAATAATATTTCACAATATTACTGTTTTTACTGTATTTTTAATTAAATAAATGCAGCCTTGGTGAGCAGATGAAACTTCTTTTTAAAGCATTAAAAATCTTACTGTGTCCAAACTTTTGACTGGTAGTGTGTGTATATATATATATATATATATATTATATATAATATAAATAATACATTATTTTATTAAATATTTATTATTTATATTTATTTATTCACTTCTATTATTTCTAATAACTAAATAAAAATACTTTATTTTTAAATGTTTATTTTTATTTGTACTTATATGATTAATAATTTATTTGATTTGATTATTTACTTACTTTTACCTTTCATTTAAATGTTTATTTTATATATTTTGTAATGTTTATATTTATATACACATATTATGTAAACAAACTTTTATGTTAAATGGGACTAATCACGATTAATCAATTTAACAGCACATATATACATATATATATATTATTTTTTATTTTTTAGAATGTGCACAAAACAGTTAGTGACAGTCAAAACGAACCAAAATGTCACTGTTTTAGTTAATAACCTCCAGAACTCTTACTGAAATTTCAGTGCATCACCACTGATTAAAATATAACACTAATTAACATTTCACTCCACGCAATGCATTCTGCAGCGATTGATACCTGAGTAAATGATGCCGTTCACTTCCACTGACACGCTGATACTCGCTGCTCCGGTGGAGGAGATACTCATGGCCAGATCCTGCTTCTCTTCTGCAGAAACAAACACTCATTAACACACACATCCGTACGTCACATGCAGACAAACATCCGTCACACTGACCCCTGGCCGGAGCTCCCAGGCGCAGGTTCATGGGCATCTGTGAGGCCATGGCGATCAGGTTGTGCTGGAAGGCCTGCTGCATGAGTCTCTGCTGCTCTTCAGCCAGACGGGCCATCTTCCTCTCCGGCGCTTCCGTCTCCAGCTTCTCTCTGAGCTGCTCCAGTGTGGCGGCCCGTGCCAGACCCGCCACCTGCTGCTGCCCCAACGCCAGCGCAAAGGAGGACGAGCGGCCCGCCAACAGAGACGGGACAGCGTCCTCTGGAGGAGAGAGACGAAAACATATGGATGAGAAGAACATCATAACAACTGCATAACAATTCTGCACATCATGTGGCTTGTTTGGATGAAACTGTCATAATCAGTAAGTGGAGAATCACATTAATTGTCACATGACATGTCAAAAACATGTCAAAAATGTCATCAACAACTCTAGAAATTAACATAAAAAAAATAATGATAAAAAAGAGACAGTCTTATAAAGGACAACAGATTCACTCAATAGTGAACTACTAGTGTAAATGTCTGAAGGTGCAGTTCATGTTCATGTCGACAGGAGGCGCTCTGACACCACAAACACAACAACAGACTGAACACATGTGGCTAAACAATTCTGAACATTCTGTTTCTTTTTGTCAGGCACTAAAACAGCATGAACATGTGTTCACTCGCTCAACGGACCTACTGACCTGTAAACATGTGTTCTGTGGCTTTACTTGATCTAATCGCATTTATTTAAGATAATACTTCAGTTTAAATTTTAATCACTGCCATCCAAATAAAGGAAAGTTAAGCGTTTAAATAAATACCATCAAATGTCATCATCTGCCAGGGATTAAAAAAACAAAAAACATTCAATTTCTTCATAGGGGTGTGTTGTATCCATTTGTGTCCAATCAAATGCTCTCTAGAATGAGAATGTCCCGCCCCCTAAACTATAATCCACTTGCCATCCACTAGCACTAGCAGCAGTTCAGGTTGTGATGATAACTAAATCGTCACTCACCCAGACCCTTCTTCAGAGACGGCCCGGCGGACGCCTGGAGTCCGTTCAGGGCCCCCATGGCCCCGGCGCCCAGTGCCGACAGATGCATCTTGGGAGGGGACAGGATGTGAGGGGCGGAGCCGGGGGAGGGGCTAAAGCGGAACAGGCTGTTGCTGTAACTGGGCCGACGGCCTTCGCGCCGGTTGCTGTCGATGGCGGCCTGCAGCTCACTGGGAGAACTCAACGCCTTCCGCTCGCACTCGTACGGGTACAGATACTTCATATACCTGACAGAGACAGACGGGCGTCAACACTGCTGGACACATCGTGGGTCACTTATGAGCAGATATTGATGAAACCTGCAGAAACCTCTTTCTCTCTGTTATATATATATATATATTTATTTGTGTATATATATGTGTGTGTATGTGTGTTTGTGTATATATATATGTGTGTGTGTGTGTGTGTATGTGCGTTTGTATATATGTGTGTGTGTTTGTGTGCGTTTGTGTATATGTGTGTGTGTGTGTGTGTATGTGCGTTTGTATATATATGTGTGTGTATGCATGTTTATATGTGTGTTTGTGCGTTTGTGTGTATATATGTGTGTGTATGTGGGTTTGTGTATATACGTGTGTGTATGTGTGTTTGTATATATATGTGTGTGTATGCGCGTTTATGTGTGTGTGTGTGTGTGTGCGTGCGTTTGTGTATATATATGTGTGTGTGTGTGCGCGTTTGTATATATATTTATGTGTTTGTGCGTTTGTGTATATATGTGTGTGTGTGTATGCACGTTTATATGTGTGTGTGCGTTTGTGTATGCGCGTGTTTGTATATATGTGTGTTTGTGCATTTGTGTATATGTGTGTGCGTTTGTGTGTATATATGTGTGTGTATGTGCGTTTGTATATATATGTGTGTGTGTTTGTGTATATATGCGTGCGATT
>CM075509.1:777500-815000 GCA_037950675.1 Hypophthalmichthys molitrix
ATATATATATATATATATATATATTTTTTTTTTTTTTTTTTTTTTTTTTTTTTTTTAAATATCTAATATTTATATTTTATTTCAATTAGCAAAAATGTCTTAAATCGTTTTAGTTAAAAAAATAATAACGGACATATTCATTAACACTATTTATTATACATCAGTAAATATAATTATCAGTTTTTTCATGCATTTTCCCAAACAAAACAAACAACAACGAAAGATAAAATAAAATTCTCAGTATATTACTTAAAAACCCGACTCAATTACTGCGCTGAAGCAGATGTGTGTTCGTACAGAGGTGAGAGTTCAAATCGCCCACGTAACCACAGACTTCAAACACACAGGTGGGCTACGGGCGGAAAAATACACATTAGCCTGCTTTACGCAAACAAGCTTGACCTGAATAACAGACTTTTGATAGCCATACATTAATCCTGTCAGCAGCTTATCTTCAGGTCAGGGGCGGTGGAGACTTCTGACGTCTAGTTAAACGTCCGTATGAAAAGTACACAGTGAGAACTTATGAATCTACAGGAAAACCTCCTGACACAATGCCTTAAAGAGACGTTCATGCAAAAGAGTCAAACACACACACACACACGAGTGTGATTCTAATCAACAGTGCCCTACAGAAACACAAATCACATGACGGCTTTATGATCTCTCCTACAAAACAAAACATGAAACAGAAATGCAATGAAAAACACTCAAAGTTTAAAGGTCGCGTGACGCGCCCCGACACGCACACACGAAAACAAAAGGCATTCAGACGCCCGTGAATGTCTGTCAGTGTGTATTCTGCTCAGCATTATGGGAGAACATGTGGTTTCATCATGCCATCATGTCCAGAAACATCTCTGCAGTTCTTTAATGCCTCTGACCATCAACCCAACATCAAACAATTAGCACAACCGCAAGGGTCAAAGGTCAGCCTGAGGTTATTGATGGCTGAATTAAAGCACCGGTCAGCAGGAAGCCAAGCTTTTATACGTGTACACGCGCACACAGAGACCAGAGAATGGACGACAGACAATAGAAAGAGCCCTGCATGATTAATACTGACTGCAGTTACATCACACACACACACACACACACACACACACACACACACACACACACACACACACACCAACCGTCCTCTAGTACTGAACACTGAGCGAGAGAAACAGAACATACACACATATGTACTGTATACCACCATTGAAAGGTTTAGGGTTGGTAAAATTTATGTTTTTGTAAACGTGTTTGTAAAATCTTTTCTTCTCACCAAGGCTGAATATATTTGATCAAAAATACAGTAAAAATAGTGAAATATTTTTCAATGTAAAACATCTGTTTTCTATGTGAATATATAGTAAAGTGTAATTTATTCCTGTGATCAAAGCTGAATTTTCAGCATCATTACTCCAGTCTTCAGTGTCACATGATCCTTCAGAAATCATTCTAATATGATGATCTGCTGCTCAAGAAACATTTATGATTATTATCAATGTTGAAAACAGCTTCATATTTTTGTGGAAATTGTGATTTTTTTAGGATTCTTTGATTTTTATTTGAAACAGAATTTTTTGTAACATTATAAATGTCACTTTTGATCAATTTAATGCAATATTTACTGACCCCAAATATTAAATCACATTAAGTCTGTGACTGAACAGAACCGCAGTGTTTCTGGTTAGTTAAGCTTCTCTGACAGTAACTAAATAAACAGAGCAGATTCACGGCTGCTGAGGCCTGTAGTTCAACGTGGCGCCACCGCTGGCTGGAGCAGCGCCCTGATTGGCCCCCGGCTAACCCTCCCATCATGCCTTGCTGGGTTGATTTTCCCAGTGGGACAGGCCCATCAGGAGTGGAGTGATTAATGGCAGGCGGGGTCAGAGGTCACGCTGGTGGGAAGTGCTGCGGTTGAGGCCCCAGCGGCCCTCATACTTCTGTTTGCACATGAGGAGCATCAGGAAAACGTCCGGCAGAGCGCAAAAACACACACACTATCACACACACACACAGCTGAAGCTGAAGGACATCAGTGAATATGACAGAAGTTTAGTGCCTTACACTAAAAGTACATCATCAGAGCTGAGATGAACACACAGGACTGTCTGACCCAATCAGAAAATACAAGGTAAAAGAAGCTGTATTTAAATAAATAATGGTTATGTTTGCTCTGCTGACCCGCTGTATTACAGTCATTAAGTTTTAAACATTTTTAGAAAAGTTGAGAAATAATAAATTATATTTCAATAAGAATTACATAAAAATGTAACTATACACACACACACGTAGAAAATTAATACAAAAAGGTAATAAAATAAAATAATAATAAATCATATATATATATAAATATATTATATATACATATATAAATAAATGCACACATATATAAATATATAATATATATTATGTATGATTTATGTATATATACAATTATTATGTATATATATTATTATGTATATATATAAATATATAGAAGTAAATAAATAAATAAATATTTATATACATATACACATTTATTTACTTCAATACATTTATTTGTAAATATTTATTTACTTATATCTATAATACATACATACATATATAATTTTATAATATACATAATTTTTTTTAATTTAATTTATATATTTACATAATACATGTGTATATATATATTTGCACACACACATTATATATTATGTATTATTCATGTATATATAAATAAATATACAGAAGTAAATAAATAAATAAATATTTATATACATATACACATTTATTTACTTCAATATATATATTTATAAATATTTATTTACTTATTATATCTATAATACATACATACAAATATAATTTTATAATATACATAAATATTTTTTTAATTTAATTTATACATTTACATAATACATGTGTATATATACACACACACACACATTTATTTACTACAATATATTTATTTATAAATAAATATTTATTTATTTACTTCGATGTATATTTTTCCTTATATATATATATATATATATATATAAGAAAATCAGTAGAAAATGAATACAAAAAGGTAATAAAATAATATATAAATGTATTATATAAAAATAAATGTGTACATATATGTAGTTATTATATATATATATATATATATATATATATATATATTATATTATATTATATTATATTATATTATATAATATATATATATATATATATATATATGCAGTTTTCTCCATGTGTTTCACCCAAATAAAAACTAAAGGGTAACATCATTTGACCTTTAACCCAGTTCAGCTGAGAACAGCATTCTGTCGTTCGGCTCCTGAACTCAATCAATAGTCTGACAGTCATATATCAGCGCGGCACATTAAATATGGCTGATTTCACATGACGGACGTCCTGTAAATAATTCAGAGGCCGAGAGTGACAGGCTCCACGCGTGACACGGACACACAGGAAATGAATTTCTCCCTGAACGCGCTCCGTTGGCCGGTGTGAGGTTTCACCGTACGTCCAGCTTAATGTACAGAGACACGAGAACGCGCCGGAAAAACCGCACAGGTCGAGGCGGACGGGAGGATTATTTTGGCCCGGTGCATCACACGGCCTCCTCAGGTTTGATTTATTTTTAATGGCAGGTCAGGGACATAAAAGGTAACGCTCAATGACTGCAGGGAATCTGCTATATTTAGTCTGGCCTGTGCCACATTCATACACAGACATGTCTGTCCATTCCAACAGCGTGTTTACATGCAGCATACGTCAAAACAACATAAACATGCATGAATATTCTGATCCGTGTTTGTTTTCACCATCAATACAGACTCATTTCACAGCTGAAGTGACGAGGAACAAGCGTGATTAGGATTAAACGTGTCAGTGCAATAAAACGACACTCTCAATGGAAAACTACGTTGAAACATTTCCATATGTACGCAAAAATGTCATACATGACAGGGAAGAAAACGAAAATCACAAACAAATCCTGCCAGAAAAAATTTCCATTTTCTCCATCAAACGAATCTTATTTGTTTAGAAGAACTGAAAGTACCATCACTTATCTGATGATCCGCATACACTCTGTTCATTAATAACATTTGCATCAAAAACCAGGATGAAACACACCTGAACTAAAACAGATGTAAATAAAGATTTTATAAGGAAATTTTATTTACTTTAAAATATCACATTTAATTCAGTGTGTTATTTAGTGTCCTTTTCTGAGCGAAGCTGTTCCTGCAGCACTGAACTGACGCTGTAACGCGACTCCTTCCTCCGGCGCACCTGGACAGATAAAAGGAAGACAGCAGAGGAGAGGACAACACTCAAAAGACTCGACGGCGCGAAAAGTGAGACGCCAATTTAGGTGTAACCAGAGTGTGTGTGATCCTCCGGAGAGAAGAAGAGATCAGGATCTTATCAACACCTCATCGAAACACGAGCAGAGCCTCGTGGAGAAATACAGTGAGACGCTGAATTCACACCAAACACGCTGTAAGACCAAGAGAGAAGAAGCGCTCGGGTCACAGAGCCTGTCAGAGGTCAAATAAAGATAGCAGGGAACGCAGTACGTTAATATCTTCCCTAAATGTAAATGTCTAGACAGAAAAACTGATTTGTATTTGCGACACTTCCGAGTTTGAAAACACAACTTACAGCAGATATCCATTACTTTTTCATTAATTTGATGATGTTCTTCCTCAATAGTTGTCCAGTGCGATCGTCAAAAGATTCTTAAATCAAGATGGATTTACTGGAGATGCAGAATAACATGGGATATGAAGTCATGTTTTCTGTGAAATTGTTTAAAATTAAGTGAGTTAAGAACAAATATCTGCCAACCGGCTCAGAAAAACTGAATTCAAAGGGAAACTCAACGACAGGTATTTGTTCTTGTTTTAAGCATAAACTCACTTTGTTTTAATCAATTTTACAGACTTTATATTCTGCCATTTTGTATCTCCAGTAAATGCATTTTGTTATTAAATTTTTCAAGACTTCATTTTACATTTGCATCTCAAGTAAATGTATCTGATGTTTGGACATTTGTAAGGGTTAATTAAGGCCTTTTTCAGACCTGCAGAAACCCTGTTTGAGGAAAAATACAGTAAAAAATGTGAAATATTATTACAATTTAAAACAGCTGTTTTCTATGTGAATATATTGAAATATGTAATTTATTCCTGTGATCAAAGCTGAATTTATTTGATTAAAAATACAGTAAAAAATGCAAAATATTATTTTATTAGTTTTCTGTGAATATATTGAAATATGTAATTTATTCCTGTGATCAAAGCTGAATTTATATGATTAAAAATACAGTAAAAATCACAAAATATTATTACTATTTAAAACAGCTGTTTTATATGTGAATATATTGAAATATGTCATTTATTCCTTTAAACAAAGCTGAATTTATTTGATTAAAAATACAGTAAAAATGCAAAATATTATTTTATTAGTTTTCTATGTGAATATACTGAAATATGTAATTTATTCCAGTGATCAAAGCTGAATTTATATGATTAAAAATACAGTAAAAATCACAAAACATTATTACTATTTAAAACAGCTGTTTTATATGTGAATATATTGAAATATGTAATTTATTCCAGTGACCAAAGCTGAATTTATTTAATTAAAAATACAGTAGAAAATCACAAAATATTATTACTATTTAAAACAGCTGTTTTATATGTGAATATATTGAAATATGTCATTTATTCCTTTAAACAAAGCTGCATTTATTTGATTAAAAATACAGTAAAAAATGCAAAATATTATTTTATTAGTTTTCTATGTGAATATATTGAAATATGTAATTTATTCCAGTGATCAAAGCTGAATTTATATGATTAAAAATACAGTAAAAAAAAAAATCACAAAACATTATTACTATTTAAATCAGCTGTTTTCTATGTGAATATATAGTAAAATGTAATTTATTCCTGTGATCAAAGCTGAATTTTCAGCATCATTACTCCAGTCTTCAGTGTCACATGATCCTTCAGAAATCATTCTAAAATGATGATTTGCTGCTCAATAAACATTTATGATTATTATTAATGGTGAAAATGGTCATGATGGTCATATTTTGGTTTTTTCAGGATTCTTTGATGAATAGAAAGTTAAAATGTACAGCATTTTTGGGAAACAGAATCTTTTGTAACATTATAAATGTCTTTAATGTCACTTTTGATCAATTTAAAGCATCATTTCTGAATAAAAGTACTAAACTTTTGAACGGAAGTATCGATATGAAGGTAGTCACTGAAGTGTGCGGTTTGTAATTGGTATGAAATTAAACTAGTTTAACTAGTTTAAATGAGGTGTTCAATTTTTCCACCTGGTTATCTAGCGGTAAATATCTCCAAACCAGCAGGAGGAACTGAATGTGATTGATAACTATGAAAGAACATGAGATTAATCACATTTAAACGTTAAGTAGGAACAGCTTCTGAAAAGCCGCCGCAGTGATTGAGCCGCTGTCGGCGTGAGGTGAGAAGAGGACATTAAACAGGAAGTGCAGACGAGAGTGAACAGGAAGAAAAGCGAGATGAAGAAGCATTTATAACGGCCGACCATCCGACACAAGCTGCAGCAGGAGAGAAATGATGAAAGCCTTTCAGCTTCTAACATGTCATTTAAAATACATCCAGAATGGTATTTTGGACCGAAAACACATTTACACACAAAACCTCATCTTATAATCACAGATAAATATATAGGAACTGAGAATAAACTGCTGATTCAGGATGGAGCAGAAGGGCCGCCACCCTGTCTCTGTCTCCGATAAATCACTGGTTTCAGTCAGAGTGATCTGTTGTTTTTCTCTCACTCGCTCGGAGCGCTTCTATCAGACGTATGGTTGTGTGTTTCAGAGGTTCATTAATCACACGATGAGACGCCGGGCCCCTAATCCAGCCCTGCAAACCCACTTCATCAGGTTTCTGAGGCCCCGACTGCAGGACCAAACACCAGAAGAACGAGCCAACGGTGGACGATTCATCAAAACATCTTATTTTTGAGCAGCGTCATGTGGTGCAGTTTCTGACGAGGGTCTTTTAGTGCAAGAACAACACAGATAATCTGATATTAAACTAAAACTGACCGTTCTCTCGTCATTTATTCACAATCATGTTTCTCCAAATCTGCACAAAAGGAGATGTTCTGAAACTTAATGTGGCCCAAAAACATTGACTTTCAGTGTATTGGAACATTTTCAAAATGTCACCTTCTTCAGAGCAAATGCAAAAATATTGAGATACTGAAAATCATGAAAATATGGAAAAAATTCACACAAAGAAATATTAATACAACTGCAATTCATTTTACATTTTTATATTTAATGTCTATTTTAAAAAATATTTTTAAAACATTATTTTTAATCAAATGTCAAATTTTCTTGATAAAGATATTTCTGAATCATACAATGAAAGGTACAATAAAAATTTTATATAATATCGCACAGGGGTTTTAAATATTAAAATATTAATTTTTTGGTTTACTACTTTTAGTCCACTTCCCACTGCTGTTGTATATTTTATATAACATGCATTATTTATTTTATATTTATAATTTATAACATGCATTATTTATTTTAAATAATGCATGTTATAAAATATAAATAAATATTTAAATAATTTAATAATTATTAAAAGAAAATAAAGAAATATTTAATAAATAAAAAAAAATATTTTAAAAATGTATTTAATAAATAAAATGTACAATTAAAGGCTTTGTAAACAAACATTGAATCACAGGAATATTTTATAAATATAACATATATTTTTAATTTACTTTTTTAGTCCACTTTCCATTAACACTGCTGTTGTATATTATATATTTATATTTTAAAATGCATATAATATTTACACAGTTTTAACATATACAATCTAATAAACTTAATGAGATGCATATTCGTCAGTCACACATGAATAAAACAGGTCAGATTTCTGTAATCGCAAAAATAAACTGAATGTGATTTATACATTAATCACTAATAAATTCAATTTCATACATTTTAACTAACTGAATATTGAATATTTATGTTGATTCTAAGCTAATTGAATAAATGCATTATGAATATATGATTATTTACATAAAATTAAAAATAGTCAATAATAAACTAATTTTGAGTGCAGAAATCTTGCTCGTTTCTAAAACTGCGTAATCCAAGTGGACAAAAATGTTTCAATTCAAATCTTAAATTTAGGCCCGAGTGTTGGAAAGTATCCAAATGTATTTATCTTTATCGCCAAGTTCTAGCAAGTGTGTGTTTCAAGTCACGATTAAACCAAAATAAATAGATCTTTTCTTATGTATTGTGACGCATTTCTGGAAAAAGAATAAATGCAGGGCGGGACTTGGTTCTGTGCAGTGGTTGCTGATTGGATGTTGAGATGTGGGCGTGGCTCTCAAAGGTGTATGCAGATGAGCGTGAGCTTGCAGGGGCGGGGCTTAAACACTGAAGATCCAGTTATGACATTCTGATTGAACATCATGAAGTCAAAACATTTTGAAAAAATGAAACGCATGTACGGGTTTTTGACAATAAGACCTACAACGTGTGTTTAGAAAATGGATGAATTTCCATTAAACTGGAGCGATCTGATGAAGATCTGGTTCAGATTAAGTTCCTGCACCTGTGACACGAGATATCAAACCACAACTGGAGCTGCTGTTGTGTTCAGAAGCAGCTGTGTGACCCGCTTAACATCTCACACCGCTCATGTGTTCAACACACGCGCTCGAGAACAACACGAATCAGGGTGGACGACACAAACCTCCTCTGAAACCAGCGCTGGACAGTAACCAAGCAGTTTTACTTCATTTGTTATTTTGGGAAACTTTTACTACATTCCAAAGCATAATATACTTATTACTCCACTACATTTCATAAAAACGTTGTTCCTTGTTATTTCGTACTGAAGAAATCACAATCCAATACACAAACCGAGATGAGACGGCGATGTCTGATTATTGACCAATGAACCTGTGAAACTGATTCACAAATCGACTGAATGATTCATTCATGAATCAAGACTGAACCGACTGCAGCTGTTCTTGAATCAACAACTCACTGATTCAATGATCCGGTCAGAATGAACCGGGAGCTCGAATTGTGCAAAAAGTATGTTACTAATGCTAAATTTTAGTATTAATTATTGTAAATTAAAATCATATTTAGGTAATGACTGTCAGTTATTTGTGAACTAAGTCTGCTGAAAAAAGTGTACAGTGTAAAAAATTAAAAGTTGGCTATGTAACAAAGTTAATATGTATATATAATAATAATAATAATAATAATAATATGTATTAATATGTATATAATTAATATGTATAATAATAAAAAGAAAATATAATATAATGCAGTCTGATTAAACTCAAACAAAATTAATATAATATAATATAATATAATGCAGTCTATAATGTAATATAATATAATAAATATAATAAAGTCTGATTAAACCCAAACAAATTTAATATAATTAATATAACATAATGCAGTCTATAATATAATAAATACAATATAATATAATGCAGTCTGTAATATAATATAATATAGTCTGATTAAACCCAAACAAATATAATATAATATAATATAATATAATATAATATAATATATAATTAAATCCAAACAAATTTAATATAATTAATATAATATCATATTAATATAATATTAATATAATATAGTATAATGCAGTCTGATTAAACCCAAACAAAATTAATTTAATATAATATAATATAATATAATATAATATAATATAATATTAATATATTAGTCTGATTAAACCAAACAAATTTAATATAATATAATATAATATAATATAATATAATATAATATAATATAGTCTGATTAAACCCAAACAAATACAATATAATATAATATAATAATCTGATTAAATCTAAACAAATAAAATATAATATAATATAATATAGTCTGATTAAATCCAAACAAATTTAATATAATATAATATAATATAATATAATATAATGCAGTCTATAATATAATATAATATAATACAATATAATACATAGTCTGATTAAACCTAAACAAATAAAATATAATATAATATAATATAGTCTGATTAAATCCAAACAAATTTAATATAATATTAATATAATATAGTATAATATAATATAATATAATATAATATAATGCAGTCTATAATATAATATAATTTAATATAATATAATATAATATAATATAACAGTCTGATCAAACCCTCAAACCTTCATTTTGTATGATGGAAGACATTTGACTATTTTTACAACAATGTTTTTTCTACATACTACATAATTACCCTTATCTTGAATAATTGCGATTAGATGGAATAACCACGATCAGACGATTAATCAATAACTGTGATAGGTGAATTCATCGATCAGTCCCTTTTACTTTCATACTTAAGTACATTAAAAATCAATAACTTTTGTACTTTTAGTCAAGTCATATTGAAAATGAGTACTTATACTTTCACTGAAGTAATATTTTATTAGGCTATCGATTTGTGTAGTTCGTCGACCACTGCAGATCTGATCCACAGGAACCCTGATGGCTGATGCTCGAACACAGAGACACAGAAGATCAACCGCCGTGTGCGATGAAACTACAGCACCATGTGTCTTTCCTGAAGCTGCTCGATACGGGGCCTCAACCCTGACGGTCCGTTGAAAACAGCTGTTGAAACCACACACACACACACACACACACTTCCCCGTATTAAAGCACTCGACACAGAAGTGAGATTCTGCGGTTTTCCTTCCTTCTCGTCTCCCCAGAGTCACAGAGAGACGTTTCACGTGACGTCGCAGGGATCGTCTGCTCTGTAGACACAGTGTGACTCTCTACAGCAGTAGTTAAAGTGAAAACTGACTTAAACACCAACGCAAACGTCTCAGAGCAGAAAGCGAGCGCTGGTGACTGACAGATCGCCCGTTAAGACGTCTTACAGACACACAATGCTTTTCACTCTCCAAGACTGCATTTATTTGATCAAAAATACAGTAAAAATGTGAAATATTATTACAATTTAAACAGCTGTTTTCTATGTGAATATATAGTAAAGTGTAATTTATTCCTGTGATCAAAGCTGAATTTTCAGCATCATTACTCCAGTCTTCAGTGTCACATGATCCTCTACAACACAGTCTAGTGAGTCTGATTCTACCACTGTGTGTGTGTGATTTTGTGTTTAAACACTCTGTGCCCTTCACGTGTGTGAACTTGCTGCAGGTCAATCCCCTCATCGCCCCGCGGCCCCTGACGGGCCCCTCCACATTCACACAAATAAACACACATCCAGATCTTCAGGTTTCAGTCCAGACATGAAGCATCAATCACACAAGCTTTACACTAACAAAACACACACACACACATGCGTTCTTGAGACATACATGTGTGCACATGCTTCAGAACACACACACACACACACACACACACACACACACAGATCCTGGATCTGACGGTGAATTAAACACACTCCTCTGTCACACAGAGACGCTCAAGCGGTGAAATTAATCAGCAATTAATCTTTAAACTCTCTCACCTCGTTTCTGCATGAAGGTGAAAAGGTCGTCGAGGAACTCCTTCCTGTGCGGGTCGTTATCCAGCTCATACAACTATCACACACAGAGACGCATTTTAATCTTCTTTCACATAATCTTCATGGATTCATTTATTAAATAATTAATTAAATTGGTAACACTCCACAATAAGGTTCAAACTACATCAGTTAACGTGAACAAACAATAAAATACTTCTAAAGCAATTCTGAACTTGACCACACTGCTGTTTTTTATTTTTTTTTAAATAATTATTTATAAATTAATTAATTAATTAATTTTGACATTGTAGATTGTTAATGCTTTACTTATTCACTTTTATCCATGCTGATTATTTTGGAAAACTCCCCCAAAAAAATAAAAAAATAAAGCATTTATTCATTTTCAACAAGTATTATTTTAGTATCATTGAGATACTATTATAGTTTTTATTAATAATTTTTATTTTTTATATATATATTTTTTTATTAATTCTGTCATTTGTAATATATATATATATATATATATATACACATTTTAAATATGTCTATATAGTTTTTATTTGTTTTTATGTCAGTCTTAGTTATCTTAGTACATCAAGTTGAACTAAATGAAAAGTAGAAATTTTTCTTTGGCAACAAGCTGAAATAAAATAAGTTATATATATATTATTTTAGTTCAGTTAACATTTAATTTAATTTAATTTTTATGTTTTTTGTTTTAGTCAGCTATACTTTCAACATTTACTAATAGATTATTTAAAATAAAATCTGTATTTATTGGAGCTCAACTAACATGAACTAACAATGAATAGTTTTTTAACTATCGTTCACAAAGATGAATAAATACTGAAACAAATGTATTGCTCATTCTTTATTATTGCTTTATTAATGCATTAACAAATGTTAACTAAAGGGACCTTATTGTAAAATTTTACTATTAAATCGGTCAATTAAAACACACAAACAGATTTCAGTAAATCATACAATAACTATACAAAAGAGTGGATAAACTCACCTTGGCGAAATCTCTGGAGGCTTCTCCTCTCCCACGAGCGCCATCCACATCATCCGGCCAGGACATGCCGCCGTTCTGCGCACACACACACACACACACACACACACACACACACACACAGGTGTCAATTCACAGGAAATAATAAATAAGGTTGTGTGTCTTCCTCCCGTAACACTCATCCTCCCCTTATGTCCTCTGACCTCCAACACACACACACACACACACACACACACACGCAACAGGCAGCCAAGTTCATGAACCTCATCTCAGTGATCTGCTCCAAATGCATAGAAAATAACGTCATTTATTTCCTTTATATTTCAGCATTGATGTGTGAGGAAGACATGATCAAACAGAACTGAATCAACACTGAAATTAAATGAACTGAATAACACCACTATTATCAGCAGAATTTGAACTTTTGCATCAGTAATTCTCATACTTATTTATTATTGTGAAGCTGCTTTGAAACCATTTCTAGTCGCTATAAAGGTGACTTGACAAGTATGTGAAGACAAACACATCAAACTACAGAAGACTGCTTTGACGTGACTCCTCCTGCACAGATACTGACTGTTCCCAAACAGGTTTCCAAACACTCTCACTGTCCCGCAGCGGCTTTAAAGGCATTTAATCGCTGTAAAACTAGAGTTGCTGTGAATTGTTGTAGTATTGTTTATTGCCATATCAGCTTCACTGGCTATTTGATACAGATTCAACATTCAACACACAATAAATGCAAACATTTTATAAAATTCAGTCTAAAAAAAAGACTAAGCAATTTTGTAATTGGGTCATTGGCGAATAAGGTTTTTAAAAGTGTAAATGAAGATGTAATTAATTTTGAAGTTTTATTAAGTGTTAACAATGAGATTATGTGGTTTTATTAATCAATTAACACTTCTTTTGTCATTTTTTACAAGATGGACAAAAATTGTCACCAAAAAAGTCATTTGGTTTAACCAAAATTTCGGTTTTACCGAATGACGATATTTTCAAACAATGCCAACAGGCTGATATCTAGCTAGCTAGAAAAATGACAATCACACATTTTATATTTAGTAGAAGTTTTTAAAATATTACAACATTTTCCATGTTTTATAGCGAATGTACCGAATGACCTGATGTTTCGGGACATGCGTATGATCAAGTGAAAACATGAATTTTTCAAATAGTTAAGAGAGAGTTAGTTACTTTGCTTCATGACCATGTGGTCCTTTGCAGGTGTCTGAATGATGTCACATCCTGTCACATGATATTGACCGCATGACTTGATCCAAAATGGTGCCTTTATATTGGTTACTCCGAATGACATCAATTAAATTCATTTTTCCGGACATTCTTTCTCATAACAAAGCAACGACTTCTACACATAATTTTAATGCTATTTTGCACTATGTTGATATATGATGTTATAAAATCATGCCAAAATAAAAAATATATACATTTATTACATTTTAAGATATTTTAATCACAAGTTTAACCGGCCTTTGGACGGTTAAACCGAATGACCTTTTGACACTTCAAAATCTTTAAAATACGTTTATATGTAGAAAAATATAATTAAAACCTTTTGGATTCAATAAAAGATCTAGTTGTACTACCTTACATACTCTGGATGTCATATCTTTGTTTTTTTTTTTATTAATATTAAGGCCTTTGGACAAAAAAAAAAAATGACCCAAATAGATAATATGATTATTTAAACATACTTCTGAAAAAATTGTAAATGTTTTTCTTGGTCAGTATACTTTGAAGATCAAATTCAGACTTTCTGATAGAAATTGTAATTGTAATTGTAAAAAAAAAAAAAATCCAGGTTTGCAGTGCTGTGCATAAAAAAAAAAAAAAAAACCTGTAATATTAAAACGAAAACAGAAAATGTTAAAATAAAAACATTCAAAATATTAATAAAAATGATAAGATAAGTACTGAAAACTGATCCCTGCTTCACCATAATATAAAATCATCAAGTATTAAACTAAAAAAGTGTCTAAGGGCAGATGCTTTCATAAAGCAAACCAATAAATGCTCCAAATCATAAAATTGTTGAAATTAAGAGCAAAACAGATGCAAGAAATGTTTTCATTCTCTCTTCAGTCTCCTAAAAACTCAACCCGATCCTGATTTTCTCCCTGACGGCTCTATTGTTTCTCCCGTCCGTCTAAATCCATTAGCAGGTTTACAGTAAGCAGGGGTTAATCACGTTACCGCGGGACGTGAGAGGATCGCTGACAGCTACATAAGAGTCAAAAATAACTGATCTCTGATGCTCTCGGACACGTTTCACTGGGTCACAGAGAGATCACACAAACCAGAGCGAGACCACAAAACAAAAGAAAACCACACATCTCCTTCAGATCAGCTCAGACGGAGCAGAGGAATCAGAGGGAGCGTCACGTCTCAAATATCAGACCAATCTCTGAAATCCAGACAAACTCGCTCCGCACGCTTTGAGTTTGGAGCTCTGTCAAGTTGATTCATAATCCTCTGTTTTTATTTCATTCATTCTCTCTTTCTAGAGATTGTGAACATATAAGATCTCGAGGGCTTTTAAAATGAAGATACCAAAAGGAAAGTTTGTTAAGAACCAGAATCTAAAAGGACATCTTTAATACTTCTTGAGTCACAGGCATGCAAACTTGAGGAAATTTCCATTTTTCAACTGTCACCATTGGCAAATAATAAAACAAAGATTGCTAAAGTCAACAGATTTTACTAATAAATCTACCAATCTCTGTGTAAAAATGAAATAATGATGCTGCCATCTTTATAAACTCATTTATACACCCCTCGAATTTAAAACCCCCTCTACAAAATAGTGGATTATTCATCTGTGACATTTAATATTTTGGCTTTCATCACTACTTATGTTTGTCTTTATACAGAAAAAAATATTAACAAAATCAAAAATTTGAGTTGAAACGGAAGTAAACGTAAACCCTAGAGAAAGTAAACGCGTGTGTAACAGTATATTGGATCAGTGCATTCGCTCTTAAAGTGACAGCAGCCTAATATTCCTGCTGCTGTCTGTGTTTTAGAGCATGGCACTTGCAATCCCAGTGTCAAGGGTTTGATTTCCAGGGAATTCATTAACTGATTAAAAAAAAAAAAAACGCCTTAAATGCAATGCAAGTCGCTTCGTATTAGAGTGTCTGCAAAATGCATAAACGTAATCAGTTAATCGGTAAGGGGAATGCTGAGAGGGTTGAGAAGAAAAGCTCAATTATGGGTGTTTAATTGAGCATTGAAAAAACCCCAAACAGCATGTGTGGCTCTGAAAACCCCCTTGTCGGGTAATAAAGGGAGTCAATCTTCAATCCACATCAAATAATTGGAACCGCCCGGAATCATCTGCACAGAAAACAGGCGGGTTTATCCGATAACGGCTGTACGAGAATCACTCTAATCCCACTGAACGTGTGAACGAGAACATCAACAGAACGACTGCAGGAGCCAAAACAAACACAACCAGATCAAGCAGCAGCATTTGTTCAGAAGATTCACTTCAAAGCTGAACAAAATTCCTCTAACACACTCACAACTTCACCAACTACACTTAAAAATAAAGGTCCTAAAAACTGGTGTCTTTTGAATGACAGCATGAGGACACACCTCCACGAGGCTGTAAACCAGTCCTGTTATTCAGGTTTTAGTTTCTCCCTAAATATACTGTTCATATCTGATCACTTCACAATAGTAAACTGACAACGTGCCAAAGCGATGGATCTCAACTTCAGGTATTTCAACGATCACTCAAACAATGTTTTCAGGTTATAAAGACAGCCTTAGGCAGCGCTGGAACAGGTTCCTGAGAATCAAACATGAAGAACTCAAATCATAAAACCACAGGGAGAAGCATTGATGACAGTCATATTCCCTCAAGAAGTTTAATCGATATCAGCACACGGGGTTGCGTTACACACGTCTCTCTAAACTGCCCTCCGGGGTGAAGACACTTCTGTGTACGTTCGTTTTTCTCCTGAACTTGCATCGAAACATCGGTGAAGCGCTCGCGTCTCGTGAAGTCTCGTCAAACACTCTATATGGGCGCATCATACAAATAATGCTGCTCAATGCAACAATTACATTGTGTTTTTCTGAATTTGTAAATAAAACAGATTCTTGGAGTACATTTTACAAGAAAATGCCATTTCTTCAAAATGTTACGTTTAATTTAATGCGTTACTTGCTGACGTTTTGCCTTCTTAAAAATAAAGTTCTTTATTGGCATTGATGATTCCATGAAGAACCTTCAACATCCATGGAACCACACAAGGTTCTTTAGATTATTAAAAAATGTTCTTCATGTTCTTATTATTTTAAAAACTGATCACTGAAAGGTTCTTTGGGGAACCAAAAAAATGGTTCTTCTATGCAGTGTTAATTTCGTTGATGAATAATTTTCGCCAATGAAATTTTTTCACTAACAAAAAAAGAGACAATAACTAAATAAAGACCAGATTTGAATGTCAAAAACTATGACGAAAATCTATTTACATTTTCGTCAACAAATAAAAACGAGATGAAAATGTTAGGGAGGGATGATTTGGGAATTGATGTCCTGCACGGTATAAGTTGGCATACATGCATGTCTTATAAAACATTCAAAAATGTAAATGTCTGGGAGAAAGAGAAGAGCATATGGATAAATACATATGGATAAATCTGAAAAAGCGTGACGAAGCGAAAGGGAGCTCAATTAAGTCCGGTTTTCTTTATGCACACAGAAAGCCGCCTCTCAGACAGCACACAAGTACTGAACTGAGCTCTCTTTCACGTCTTTTTGCACTTGAACAGACAAATACACTCAAAATGTCTGTTTTGGTGAGTATTCATGTAAGCACAGTCGGTTATGTGTTAAGTGAATGTAAACAGTTGGGAGAATATCAGATGTGTATCAGTGTATTGGATCTGTGCATTCAGTCTTAAAGTGACAGTAGCCTAATAAACCTGCTGCTGTCCGTCATTAATATTAATCAAACAACAAAAGAAAGAGGAAATCACTCAGTGTTCTTGACTGAATAACTTTAATAGCTTTAAAAGGGTGGTTGATTATATTCACTTTTTAACTTTAGTTAGTGTGTAATGTTGCTGTTTGAACATAAACAACATCTGCAAAGTTACGACGCTCAAAGTTCAATGCAAAGAGAGATATTTTCTTTTACAGAATTCTCTGTTTAAGAACTACAGCAAATGGCTGGTACAACAAGCTTCTTCCCGGGTTAGTGACATCACAAACCCTAAAATTTAAATAAACCCCGCCCCCGAGAACACTCAACAAAGGGGGCGGGGCCATGTTGGGCTGCTTTAGAGAAGAGGAAGAGTTGTTGTAGTAGAGTGTTGTTGACATGCCGTCATTTTACACCAAACGAATGCTGGATTTGCACAAAAGATGAACATGACGGCACATGCTAGTGGATGAGTTGAATCAACTCCACAGCAACTACATAAATTTATCCACTAACCATTCAGAAACGTCTAAAAGTTGTAACTTCTTCCTGAGTCTCTCCATCAGTGTCGACTCCGGTTTGAACAATGTAAGGCTGAACACCGTTACTGACAATCCTCATTTTGGCTGCGTGAGATTCTCCAGCTTTGTTGTTGTTGAGCTGTTAAAGCTCCGCCCTCTTCTGGAAAGGGGGAGGGAGCAGCAGCTCATTTGCATTTAAAGGGACGCACACAAAAACGGCGTGTTTTTGCTCACACCCAAATAGGGGCAAATTTGACAAGCTATAATAAATGATCTGTGGGGGATTTTGAGCTGAAACTTCACAGACACATTCTGGAGACACCAGAGACAAAGGGGCATTATAGGTCTGCTTTAACGATAAGATGCACTAATAAGCATACAAATAATCACAGATAAACAGAAAATTAAGCAAAAACCTTCAATATGAAGTAATCTCCATTTTTGCAATGCATCACAGGATTAAAGTTTCTGCAAAACAAGGCATCTTAGAAGGCATAATTAACTTCATGTGATGCCTTAAAATGCTGCCTATGTAGGCAGCTCACTAGATTTTAGAACACAGCCCATGACAAGAACGTGAAAGCATATTACTGCATTAAACAACAATAAAACAAAGAATAATCTCCATCCTGACACACACGTGCATGACTTGACATCTGCTTTTAAGTTTGGAGGAAGTGGGTTGAAGCAGGTTGGAACGCAGCCCGTTTATCAGCAGCAGTAGTTATCAGCTCATTCATTTAATACCGCAATTACTGAGTTGAGTCACAGATAAATATCAATAACAGAACTGTGAATACTGTTTACACCACATCTTTACCAGCGACAACCAGACAGACAACTATGATTTGATACTAAATGAATCTAATTTGACAAAGAGATTACACCAACCCAACCCAAAAATCAAATAAGCTAAACACAATTGATAAGCCAAATGAGGGTGTACTAATTTCCATATAGTAAAACAGGACAAGCCCCGAATTTGCATAACTAGTCTTGAAACGTGATCCATTTGTGGCCAGCTGTCTGCGGCCGGCGCTGAGCCTTCGGTTATTTCTGGTGAGGCGACTGTTGATTTCACGACACAAACGGCACGCGGTGAAGCATCAGAGATTTTTCACCTCTCCTTCGCTGCAGGTAATTCAACACAACGCCAACGACACGAGAAGAGGTCTTTCCTGATTGTCTGAAATTCAGAATCGATCTACAGTCTTCCACCTTTCAGTTTTCTGTTACAGGAATTCAAGAAATTGACTAGATAAAACATTTAAAAAATATATTATATATATATATATGATTCACAACAAACTATGAGTAAATATTCGGAGTAAATAAGGAAGAAAGAAAGAAAGAAACAAACAAAAGTAAAAAAGAAAGCAAAAGAAAGAAAGAAAAAGAAAAAGAAAGAAATCAGAAACATTTAGTTCTTTTGAATTGAAAAAAAAAACCATTTAGTTCTTTTGAATCAACAGGGTTGTTAATAATTCTGACCATGTGTATATATACACACACACACACACACACACACACACACACACTACCAGTCAAAAGTTTGGACACAGTAAGATTTTTAATGTTTTTAAAAGAAGTTTCGTCTGCTCACCAAGGCTGCATTTATTTAATTAAAAATACAGTAAAAACAGTAATATTGTGAAATATTATTACAATTTAAAAAAACCGTTTTCTGTTTGAATATATTTTATAAAATAATTTATTCCTGTGATCAAAGCTGAATTTTCAGCATCATTACTCCAGTCTTCAGTGTCACATGATCCTTCAGAAATCATTCTAATATGATGATCTGCTGCTCAAGAAACATTTATTGTGTACAATATTTTTTTAGGATTCTTTGATGAATAGAAAGTTCAAAAGAACTGCATTTATTTGAAATATAATCTTAAATTATAAACATTATAAATGTCTTTACTGTCACTTTTGATCAATTTAATGCATCCTTACTGAAAAAAAAAATTAATTTCTTTAATTTCTTTTCAAAAAATAAAAATAAAAATTCTTACTGACCCCAAACTTTTGAACGGTAGTGTATAATGTTACAAAAGATTATATTTCAAATAAATGCTGTTCTTTTAAACTTTCTATTCATCAATGAATCCTGAAAAAGAAATACTGTACACAAATATTTTGTACAATTGAACACAATAAATGTTTCTTGAGCAGCAGATCATCATATTAGAATGATTTCTGAAGGATCATGTGACACTGAAGACTGGAGTAATGATGCTGAAAATTCAGTTTTGATCACAGGAATAAATTATTTTATAAAATATATTCAAACAGAAAACAGTTATTTTAAATTGTAATAATATTTCACAATATTACTGTTTTTACTGTATTTTTAATTAAATAAATGCAGCCTTGGTGAGCAGACCAAACTTCTTTTAAAAACATCTTACCGTGTCCAAACTTTTGACTGGTAGTGTGTATATAGGTGTGTGTGTGTGTGTTTATTTCTATGATATTATTATTTGTTTTATAGTCTTTTTAAGTTATATAAAACAGGGAATTTGTCTAAATAAGCTTTTGTCTGTAGAATTCATGTGCGGTTCATTATCTATGGGCGAGGTTCTAGTGATTCACTTGATTTTACTCCGTCTATTGAGTGACGGATTACATGACATCTGCTGCACGGTCACGGCAAAACCCTGAGCAAACATATGCAGAATAAGAGCGATCGCATGATTGGAGTCTAAAGCTCTTGCAATGGTGTGCGTCACATATGCATCGCTCTTATTTGCCTGTTAAATTGTTGTTCAAATCTCCAACATTCAAACATCAGCCCACACATGCAGAACAAATGCTCAAAGACGACAGACAATGAGGACGAGACCACCAACAGCTGGAGGAACCTGCTGATCCGGTCGCACGTCTGCAGAAATAACCCTAACTACTGAAACACACCGATTAACCCGAACTACTGAAACACACTGATCACTCGCTCCAAACAAACACCTACATGACTAACACACAACAGGCTTCAATTATAAAACGTGCTTCTGCTGTAAACTCAGACTAAATGTAACTAAATTTAACGTAACTAATATTTCTAAAATGTAACTAAATGTTTCTGATGAATCAAAAGAATTAAATATTTGTCGATTCAAAATAACTAATTATATATTTGTTGATTCAAAAGAACTAAATATTTGTAGATTCAAAAGAACTAATTATATATTCGTAGATTCAAAAGAACTAAATATTCGTAGATTCAAAAGAACTAAATATTTGTAGATTCAAAAGAACTAATTATATATTCGTTGATTCAAAAGAACTAAATATTTGTAGATTCAAAATAACTAAATATTTGTAGATTCAAAAGAACTAATTATATATTCGTTGATTCAAAATAACTAAATATTCGTAGATTCAAAATAACTAAATATTTGTAGATTCAAAAGAACGAAATATTTGTAGATTCAAAAGAACTAATTATATATTCGTTGATTCAAAATAACTAAATATTTGTAGATTCAAAATAACTAAATATTTGTAGATTCAAAAGAACTAATTATATATTCGTAGATTCAAAAGAACTAAATATTCGTAGATTCAAAAGAACTAAATATTCGTAGATTCAAAAGAACTAAATATTCGTTGATTCAAAAGAACTAAATATTTGTAGATTCAAAAGAACTAAATATCTGTAGATTCAAAATAACTAAATATTTGTAGATTCAAAAGAACTAATTATATATTCGTAGATTCAAAAGAACTAAATATTCGTAGATTCAAAAGAACTAAATATTCGTAGATTCAAAAGAACTAAATATTCGTTGATTCAAAAGAACTAAATATTTGTAGATTCAAAAGAACTAAATATTTGTAGATTCAAAATAACTAAATATTCGTAGATTCAAAAGAACTAATTATATATTCGTAGATTCAAAAGAACTAAATATTCGTAGATTCAAAAGAACTAAATATTCGTAGATTCAAAAGAACTAAATATTCGTTGATTCAAAAGAACTAAATATTTGTAGATTCAAAAGAACTAAATATTTGTAGATTCAAAAGAACTAAACATTCGTTGATTCAAAAGAACTAAAAGTTCAGTTGATTTAAAACCTCAATAATTGCTTCAGAAAGAATCATGCAAGATAAATAAGTATCTATCATGAGTATGAAGTAATGAAATAATGAGAAAATCAAAGAGTAAATCAGACACTTGATGGCATCTCACATACAAGTTCACTAAGAAAGAGCGTCACGCTGCCCTCGGGTTCTGTTACTATGAGTTTGTAAGTCATAATCAAGTGATTTAGGACTAAAATTGAATGTTCAAATCTCTCTTTGACAAACAGCCAGAACAACCAAATGAAAAGCAAATGAGGCTCACAGACGTGTAATCGAGGCAGTCTGAGTCACGCCATCAGAGTAATGAAGTGGAGCAATATTCAAAACAAACGCAATCAATCAGATCCACGGGCTCAGAGAATCAGTTCTCAGAGGATAATGACGTTAATCACACCTCTATGTGTCTCTGAATGAGTCAGTCTGGGAATGGGGAGTTCCGAATTGAGAAGGTAGTTTTGGCAGGAATCCGCTCTTGGCACGTGTTAAAGTGCCGGCCGGGCAGCGCAGCATCAGAGCAGAGAGTGAAATAAAACACTGATTCTCCTGCAGTGTGTGGCCGCGCGCCAGCCGCTCCTCCAGCCACTGATCTGGACCCGCGCCAAACCAACACCAGAGAAACTACAATCACTGCGGCTCGCTCAGGTTCAGACGCTCGAGTTCACTCACACAGAACTGCTGAACGCTGCCACCAGCCAATCCCATCATGCACTTCTCTCACAGGTTGATGAACTTCTAAAACTTTAATACAAATAAATAGACATGAAGATAATCAGATATTATAAACATTAACATCATGATTTTCTGTAAAGTGGCTTTGAAACGTGTATTGTGAAAAGAGCTTTACAAATACATTCTGTTTCAATTAATATGAATTTAATGAATCTAATCATTGAAAATATCATACTGGAAAATGGTTATTTTAATGCTCTGGCATAGAAACGTTATTAAAAACTCACAAGTAAAATCTCAAAATCAAAACTATATAAAATAGATACGTTTTTCTGCTGATTTATTTACATTTTTGCTGAAAACTGAGCATCCAGATCATATAATCCAGATAAAAACAGGGTTATAGTCATTCACCTATGAAAAGTCATACAATTCAGATCATGAAAACTGGTTAAAACAAATATGAATGAGGATTTGAGTCAAATTCAATTGCATATTCCTGAATGTTCAATTGCATGTTCAGTAAATATTCGAAATTCAATTGCGATGTTCAATATCTAAATATTCAAAATTCAACTGCGCTGTTCAATATCTAAATATTCAAAATTCAACTGCGCTGTTCAATATCTAAATATTCGAAATTCAACTGCGCTGTTCAATATCTAAATATTTGAAATTCAACTGCGATGTTCAATTTCTAAATATTCAAAATTCAACTGCGATGTTCAATACCTAAATATTCGGAATTCAACTGCGATGTTCAATTTCTAAATATTCAAAATTCAACTGCGATGTTCAATACCTAAATATTCGGAATTCAACTGCGATGTTCAATTTCTAAATATTCGGAATTCAACTGCGATGTTCAATACCTAAATATTCGGAATTCAACTGCGATGTTCAATATCTAAATATTCGAAATTCAACTGTGATGTTCAATTTCTAAATATTCAAAATTCAACTGCGATGTTCAATACCTAAATATTTGAAATTCAACTGCGATGTTCAATATCTAAATATTCGAAATTCAACTGTGATGTTCAATTTCTAAATATTCAAAATTCAACTGCGATGTTCAATACCTAAATATTTGAAATTCAACTGCGATGTTCAATATCTAAATATTCGAAATTCAACGGTGATGTTCAATTTCTAAATATTCAAAATTCAACTGCGATGTTCAATACCTAAATATTTGAAATTCAACTGCGATGTTCAATATCTAAATATTCGAAATTCAACTGCGATGTTTAATACCTAAATATTCGAAATTCAACTGCGATGTTCAATATCTAACTAGGTAAACAAGCAGCAAACCAGCTGCTCTAAATAGTTCTACATTAGACTAACAGTGACTCTGTGTGTGTGTGTGTGTGTGTGTGTGTGTGTTCATATTACCACCATCATCAGTATCTTTTCCCACATTGGGGATCATGTGATTTCATTCTTCAGGGTTGATTCACAAAATAATATGTCAACCATAATAAACAGACATAATTTACATCAGACTTTGAGCTTTAGATATGAAGGCCAAAACGGCAGCAAACTATTATAAAAATGTTAATGCTTTAGTTATCTTTTAAGTGCCCCTATTATGCTATTTAAAGGTTTGGAGTCTCCTTTACATACATCAAAGGTCAAAAAACACTTTAATTTTCTCATAATATCCACTGCAGCATCAGCTCTTTTCTCTTAGTGTCTGAAATGCTTCGATCAAAGATTCAGTCTCTCTAAACCCCGCCTTTCTCAGAGTGTGATTGGTCAGATGGCCCAGTCTGCTGTAATTGGTCAGAAACCAAATGCTCATTATCATATCTGAATCTCAGCTCTTGATTCACAGTGATACGAACAGTAACGGTTTTACTGGATCAATCTCATCGAAGTGGATTTGCTTTGGCAGCAGAAAACAGCGTCTTCTCGACATGAACAACACGAACCAAACTCTTCCAGTCTCAGATACAACTACAGTGATTGAGGGCGGGGCAAAGACACGCTGTTCAGCCAGTGAAGCCCAGAGGCGGGCATTATGCAAATTAGTTACAAACCTACAATTACTGACAACTCATTTCAGCAGTTCAGAATCAATTCTTTCTTTTAGGAGACAAAAACTTTATTGGTTGTGCACTTTGACCATCTTTAAAACTATTATATTAAACACTACATGAAAGGTATGGTAATATTTAAAAAAGCATAATAGAGGCACTTAAATGCAGGGCTGATGGTTAGTAAAGGCAAGCATCTGTATTTCTATTTCTCTGAGTAGAAAGCAAAACTCAATATCACAATCATCCCTCACCGTTGCACTCGTGCAGCACTGTGCAGGTGCAGGCGGTGTGTTTTGCACCTAATTTTTCTTCAGAAAAACCTAGATTAGATAATCTAGTTTATGATCTTTACTTTTCCCACACGCCAAAGGTTTTTGCAGTCACTCATTCGATCATTCACAGTCACATTCAACACGGCACAAGGCAAAGCAAACATCTGCGAGAGGTCAAGCAGACATCACAGGCAGATTTTTACACATCTCAGTGAGACGATATGATGTGCATCTGAATAATTCTGTGTCTCATCAAAGAAAAACATGTTCAAATCATCATATTTGTTTACATTAGTATGATGCTAGCTGCTTCTGTGCATTAAACTAAATCTTTGCATTTTCTGCACTCTCACATGTAATCTTCTGGTTTCTACGTGTGATCTTTGAGCCAAACTGAAGAAAAATGGCCTCAAATTCAAGATAAAGGGGGAAAAAAATGCCCGTTCACAATTAAACAAAAAAAAAAAAAAATCGATTATAACTGATGCAATTACAGTGAAATTGAGTGAAAATGAAAGAAAAGTGTTGATTGTGGCATTACATTTAGATCTGTTTGCATGTTTCTGTTGAGCTTATGAATGCATTGGCCAATCAGAGGCGTTTCGATTAGTCACCGCTGAAAATTAATTTTTTAATGCATAAAAAGCAATAAACGTTTCTTAGCTTGTTTTTTCTGTGTAGCAGAATATTTTGATGTGCTGTTTCCCCAAACAAACGTTTATGTATTCTATTAATAATCATAATCGGCATTAATAATCATTATTATACGTGTCAAATCAACTGAATTTCGGAAATTTCCCCAGCCTCAAATGTTTGATTTTGTTATTTTTTTTTGTAGAAAGACAAACATAAATAGTGATGAAAGCCAAAATATTAAATGTCACAGATGTATATTTACTGAGTGATCCACTATTTTGTAGAGGGGGTCAAAATGATCATTTTCACCTGAGATTTGGAGCCAAATTAGAGGGGTGTAAAAATGAGTTTATAAAGATGGCAGCATCATTATTTTATTTTTACACAGAGATTGGTAGATCTATTAATAAAATCTGTTGACTTTATCGATCTTTGTTTCATTTTATGCAAACAGTGACAGTTCAAAAATGGCAAAAAAGCACTTCTTGTGTTTTGTGCCTCAAGTCTGCATGCCTGTAACTCAAGAAGTATTAAAGATGTCTTAAAATCCTTTTAGATTCTTGTTCTTAACAAACTTTTCTTTTCGTATCTTCATTTTAAAGGCCCTTGATAGTTCAATCCCAGAGATATGGAGATCCTAATGTGGCTCCATGAGTAAAAAAAAATAAACATAAATGCCATGTCAGATGCAGCTTCTGATACACCTTTGCAGTGTAAAGATGGATTTTGCTAATTAAATTATATTGGTATCAATCTATGGAAGTTTGTTTCCACCACGGAATAAAAAAAATAAACTTTTTTTCCCCTTTTTTGCAACTTTTTCTTTTTTCTCAGAATTGAGAGATAAAATATTTTTTTTATTCTGTGGCAAAAACCAGCTTCCATAGTATTCTGATTGATTGATTGATTGAAGTAATTGGTTAAATTTAAGTATTTGACATAAAAGATAACACAAAAACCTGCTAATTGTACAAGTTGCCCTTACAAAGGCAAAAAATGCCCCTGGAAGTCATTTCCTTTAAATCAAATATTGCCTGGTTCCTTCTTTTGATGTGCATCTGTGGGATTTTTTTTTTTACTGTAAAGGTCTTAGAAACAGTGTCAGAAACCGTCTCTCTCCTGCTCATCTTACTCTAGCTTTTATTGACATGCGGTGACATAAAACAGAAGGAGTGGCGATTCTCCGATGGGAATCTGTCATGTTTGAGGACTTGACTCTGTAATTCCGTTTGGAATGTTTCCTTTGGGTGGGGCGACACTTCCAGCGTGACCCTCCCCCAACTTCACCGGCTCTATTTCTGGATCAGCGGAATCTTCAACACTGGACTGTGAGAGCCTGGATTCTATAAGCACACCCTAAACACACACACACTAAACGCACACACAACCACACACCATAAACACTCACACACATACTTTGCTAATGGTAACATTCATGCAGAAATGAATGAATTTTGCAGAAATACACAACAGAGCACACTGTATTCCTGTACTGGATCTTTCATTGTTAAATGAACAAAAGCAAGATATATATATATTTTTACAAACAAAACAAAAGTGAATTAAAATTAGCTTGTTTTTAATTGTAAGTTACTCAAAATGCATTAAGACAAGGTCAAGTAACAGTAGCATAATTACACCTATTGTTCCACACACCGTTTTACCAGTATAAAGAGCGTCTGTGCAGTACGCAGTGCGCTAGTGATCCATTCTGAACACAGCCTGAACATCTACAGCACTGAAAGAGACCTGCACGAACACAACCGTCGGAGGATTACGTTTAATGACGCAAACCTTGGGCCCACATAACATCAACCCACATCAACAACCCACAATCCCTCAGTGTAGCACACAATTAAACGGCGTAAACACAGCGTTCAGCCCTGCCACAGGCTCTCGGGAGGAATAAAGCATTCAAATACAACTCACGTTAACTCAAACTAAATCTATTAAAAACGTTTTGGTTAACTGAAAGCTGAAATAACTGAAAAAATTAAACGGAAATTAGAAATGTGGCATTGCCAATAAACTGAAATAAGTAAAATTACTAACTGGAAATAAAAGTAAAACAGAAATAAAATAAATGAAACCTAAAAGCATGTAACAAAAATACTAAAAAATTAAACTAAAATTATTGAAATGAAAGATGGAAACAGAAAAATAAAAGGTAATTCAATATATTAATTAAACATTTTTTTAAATAAAATTAAATATAAATATTAGATAAAAACTTTATTGCCTCAACACTAAACACTAAAATTAAAATGAAAACTAAAACAGAAATAAAAATGAATTAAACCTAATAGAAAAACAAAAAGCATGTAACAAAATTCAAATTAATTAAAAATTAAACTAAAATGAAGACGGAAATATAAAAGCCAATTCAAAATTTCCACCGATTTTAACTTAAAAACTTCAGTTGCTGCCCTTAAATTTAAGTATAATCAACTTCATACAAGTCATTTCAATTTAAATTATATTAAACTGACTTTAAAAAAAATGTAGATTAATCTCATATAACAAAGTTGTAAAACACAAGTTGCCTTAACTTTCTGAACTATAATATTATATAAATAATACTAAAATAACTTTGCTGAGGAGCCAAACACATCACACAACATCTCCTAAAAGATCTTTAAGACCTTGTAGAGCTGCGTTATATATTGAATATTAACAGTATATTCAATATAATTTTGTTGGTGCTACAAAATGAGCAACATTGTGAATTTTGATGCTTATAAGTGCTTTTTAATTGTCCATTAAGTTGCGTAAACATCAGCAGTTGACTAGTGCATCACTCCAACATGTTTTTAACTGCTTTTGTTTTAGTAAAAAATTAAAACATCAATATTTATAGCTGATTACTGTTAAATTATATGGAGTTTTATTTATTTAACACCAAAACAATTTAATATTTAACACCCAAACATGTTTAGTCAAAATGATGGTTCCTTTGAATGAAAAATCTTTCTAATCCATTTCAGCACTATATAAATATATATATAAATATATATATAAATATATATATATATAAATATATATATAAATATATATATATATATATATATATATATATATATATATATATATATATATATATATGCATCAAGAGTCACTGTCGCCTGCAAGGTATCTGTCTAGAATGCCTGATCGACAGGGACGCTGAATAAATAATAGATCAGCTTTTAACTGCAGTATGTGCTTGAGACAGAACAGAAACGACAGACTGTAAATAAATGAAAAATATCAGTTAATTTGAAATAATAAACCTTTACAAAAACAATATCGAAGTATCCCAAAGTAAAATTCCTTTAACTTCGATTCACCTCACTTATGACTCCATCGGATCAACTAATGCAACCCAGAGCGCACGTGAGGATCTGCATTCATAATGCATGAGGCGTAAATGAGGCCAATCATTCCCTCAGTCAGCGCTTACACAATCCACATCGATCCGCTCTAGACTAGTCCACACGATCGCCCACTTCCACCCTGCGCAGGCGACGTGACGATTAAATATGCACCAGCCCGAGCTCGAGGTGACGTAACTATATGAACTTTACAATAACCAGTGATGATATAATACAAGTAGTCTTCACTAGTGCATGTCAGGGTTTTTATTCATGTCAAAATGGTCAGATGCTGGTCTATATACTGGTCAAGTACTGACCACAAATCTGATGTTTGCAACTGGAAGTACTACAAAAGAGGGGATGCATTTGCCCTACAATCACCATCGTGTGTGTTCATCTTCAGACTCTGGTTGGATGCATTCAGTCGGTGTTATTAAAACCCTATTAATCACTGTCGGATTAGGAGGGGGGGCAGGGAGGAAGACAAGCGTTAGACCGGCCCCTCTGGACCCCAGGGACGCACCGGAGGATTACCGGGGTCAGCTGGCCTGGACGTCCCACTGCAGCCCCCACAGATCGCTGGACCCTCCCACCACAGCGAGCACACGACACCTTTGTCCAGCCCTTGTTTAACAATTATTTGCTCTGTGTTGGACGGAGGGAGTGAGGTCAGCGCACATACATCACTGACAAACCCCCACAACACACACACACACACACACACTCGCACGAGTCATTAACCTCTCACACTTGTTGAATTGAATCTTTCACTGATTCTTGTTCAGCTGAAAGAAAATGGTTAATTTACTTGATTATTAAACTGAAAACTGCACTTTTAGAAGAAAAGATTCTAAAACCTTAAAGGGTTCGTCAGGCGCTTCATATGTAGAACCTTAAAGGGTTCGTCAGGAGCTTCATACGTAGAACCTTAAAGAGTTCCATCAGGCGCTTCATACGTAGAACCTTAAAGGGTTCCATCAGGCGCTTCATATGTAGAACCTTAAAGGGTTCGTCAGGCACTTCATATGTAGAACCTTAAAGGGTTCCGTCAGGCGCTTCATATGAAGAACCTTAAAGGGTTCGTCAGGCGCTCCATATGTAGAACCTTAAAGGGTTCCGTCAGGCACTTCATATGTAGAACCTTAAAGGGTTCCGTCAGGAGCTTCATACGTAGAACCTTAAAGGGTTCCATCAGGTGCTTCATATGTAGAACCTTAAAGGGTTCCGTCAGGAGCTTCATACGTAGAACCTTAAAGGGTTCCATCAGGCGCTTCATATGTAGAACCTTAAAGGGTTTGTCAGGAGCTTCATACGTAGAACCTTAAAGGGTTCAATCAGGCGCTTCATATGTAGAACCTTAAAGGGTTCAATCAGGCGCTTCATATGTAGAACCTTAAAGGGTTCAATCAGGCGCTTCATATGAAGAACCTTAAAGGGTTCAATCAGGCGCTTCATATGTAGAACCTTAAAGGGTTTGTCAGGAGCTTCATACGTAGAACCTTAAAGGGTTCAATCAGGCGCTTCATATGTAGAACCTTAAAGGGTTCAATCAGGCGCTTCATATGTAGAACCTTAAAGGGTTCCGTCAGGAGCTTCATACGTAGAACCTTAAAGGGTTCCATCAGGTGCTTCATATGTAGAACCTTAAAGGGTTCCGTCAGGAGCTTCATACGTAGAACCTTAAAGGGTTCCATCAGGCGCTTCATATGTAGAACCTTAAAGGGTTTGTCAGGAGCTTCATACGTAGAACCTTAAAGGGTTCAATCAGGCGCTTCATATGTAGAACCTTAAAGGGTTCAATCAGGCGCTTCATATGTAGAACCTTAAAGGGTTCAATCAGGCGCTTCATATGAAGAACCTTAAAGGGTTCGTCAGGCGCTCCATATGTAGAACCTTAAAGGGTTCCGTCAGGAGCTTCATATGTAGAACCTTAAAGGGTTCGTCAGGAGCTTCATACGTAGAACCTTAAAGGGTTCGTCAGGAGCTTCATACGTAGAAACTTTTGCATGATTATGCAATCATTTAAGGCATTTCTCCTTATATAGAACCTTTTTGACATAAAGGGTTCTTTAAAAATTGGCCCTTTTTCCACTGAATGTGACATGACACTGAAGACTGCAGTAATAATGCTGAAAATTCAGCTTTGAATCGCAGAAATAAATTATATTTTAGAACACATTCACATAGAAAACAGTTATTTTACACTGTTTTTACTGTAATTTTGATCAAATAAATGCAGCCTTGGTGAGCAGAAATGGCTTATTTCAATCAAGCATCTGAACATCTGAACACGACATCCTGTCTGTTCAGTTCAGAAAGGAATTTACAGCAGCTGTCATTAAAACTCACAGAGATACCATTAAAACGAGAGAGCGCGTCGTCCCGCTGTCTCTGAACCTTCCCCCCTCAACCACGCAACCTGAAACTGCCGGCCATGAAGAGGTGTCATTATACGCTGGCCACACATAATGACAGAGCACATAAAAGACAGGACACAAAGAGAGAGACGGACGCATCTCTCAGCACAATGATGCTCCCCTCCCCACCTCCGACCATCTGTATTTCCTCTTCCTCTCAATGAAATGAGGATTTCATCACTGACAGTCTGATCAGGGTTTGTGAAATCATTAATGCTTTTTACCCTTCAAATCAGAATCATTGTCTCTGTTGCCTTCAAGTCATGAGAAACATGGTTGTGGCATTATAGTGGTGAACATAAGAAGTAAAGCAGAATATATTTACATTACGTTTGACATTAATGCATTTAGCAGACTTGATTTTGTCCATTTTTTTCTTCAGAATAATATGCACTGATGAATTTAAATCACAGATGCATGGAAAAAAGTTTTAAGAGTCACTGTAGAATTTATTTTGCATGTATTTTGCAAACGGTTAAATGCATATGGATCTGGCCAGAAGATACTACCCATTAAGTTGGTTTATGAGGCCACATGATTGCGGAACAAAACAACATTTCCTGTCCTTTTTTGTGGCTGCATGACAATGCATAACCAACACACTTAATGTGTGCCGTTTACTCTTTATTTTTATGCACTTGTGCTAAAAAGCCTACCGTGTTTGTTGAGAAGAGAAAAAAGCAAGATATATGAAATCGCTCAATGCATCAAATTCAATCAAAATCAGCTTGAAGCACATTGCATCATAATTCTGACTTCCAAAATTATAAGTAGGACTTGAATCTTTGTCTCTCTGTCTCTGCTGTTCCATCTTGGGAAGGTAAAATGGATGTTGCCTCTATAAATAAGCAGCTACAGCCCTTTAATCACATCAGAGGCTCTTCATGTGGACAGATCAGCTGATTCACACTCACAGCAAGACGTCAACAGATTCACATTCAGTCGACAGTCCACCTGAAATCAAAACTGACTCGATTTACAGGCTATTCAATTCATGTTTCTGGTCTTATTGTGATCGATTCAACAGTGCATGTTATGCTGAAGAAAATAACGGAATCAAGTCCGCTCCAACATAATGCATAAATGTAAAATGTACTTATTCTGCTTTACTCTGAAAACATCACATCATGGAAGCAAAATGGTTGCAAATGGCATTGCATGATGACATGCACACTAGAAATACTTCAAGAAGCGTTCAAAGAGTGCATTTTGGGACTGTGGAAAGGAAACATCAGAATGCATTGCATTTGAAGTTCTTTTTTTAGCTGCATGTCAGAGAATCACTTTCACAAAACCTTCTGACGTAGCATTCCCATTAAAATCAAGGCATTTTGAAGGAAACTTGCATTATGTTGCAGATCACACCTAGAGCGCTGAGGCTACTGTACAATTCGTAACACACCCCCACTGCACGCGTGCACAAACACTCCCACGTGTTAACTGACAAAATTGGGCCAAATGTCTCTTTACACAGTCTGGACGCCGGCCAAAGTCGACTCAGCGTTTGGCAGGAGCGTAAGAGAACAAATAAGTCAAGCGAAGTGTCCGGCTCTGTGCCAGAGCACACGCGGCGAGCAGAACGGCAGCGGATCGGAGCAGATGTTTCTCCTGAGGGGCCGATACAGCTAAAACCAAACACAAACACGTGTGGAAAGGTGCGAAGAGGACGAGAGGGAGAAATTATGACCAAACCACCACGACGACAGACTGACTCATCAAACACTACTGCGCTTCCGAAACATTCAGCTGCTGCTCGAAACAAATATAGAAATGATGTTCATTTGCTGCTGAATAAGAATAATACTGAGGATTATGAGGATTAGGGACAAGTAAACAAAAAAAAAAAACCTTGTTAAATTTAGAGAAAAAAGTCAAAATAAAATGTTAAGAATAAACTCATTAAATTGAGAATAAAGTCGTTGTGTTTCGAGAAAAAACTCGATAAATTTGAGAAAAAAGTTGAAATAAAATGTTGAGAATAAAGTTGTTTAAAAAAAAAACTTGTTAAATTTTGAGAAAAAAAGTCAAAATAAAATGTTAAGAATAAACTCATTAAATTGAGAATAAAATCGTTGTGTTTAAAAAAAAAAACTTGTTAAATTTTGAGAAAAAAGTCAAAATAAAATGTTGAGAATAAACTCATTAAATTGAGAATAAAGTCGTTGTGTTTCGAGAAAAAACTCTAAATTTGAGAAAAAAGTCAAAATAAAATGTTGAGAATAAAATCATTACATTTTGAGAATAAAGTCATTGTGTTTCGAGAAAAAACTTGTTAAATATCTAGAAAAAAAGACGAAATACAACATTGAGAATAAAATCATTACATATCGAGAATAAAGTCGTGTTTCAAAAAAACTTGTTAAATTTTGAGAAAAAAGTCAAAATAAAATGTTAAGAATAAAATCATTAAATTGAGAATAAAGTCGTTGTGTTTCGAGAAAAAACTCGATAAATTTGAGAAAAAAGTTGAAATAAAATGTTGAGAATAAACTCATTAAATTGAGAATAAAATCGTTGTGTTTAAAAAAAAAACTTGTTAAATTTTGAGAAAAAAGTCAAAATAAAATGTTGAGAATAAAATCATTACATTTTGAGAATAAAGTCATTGTGTTTCGAGAAAAAACTTGTTAAACATCTAGAAAAAAAGACGAAATACAACATTGAGAATAAAATCATTAAATTCCGAGAATAAAGTCGTTGTGTTGAGAAAAAAATTGTTAAATATCTAGAAAAAAAAGACGAAATACAACATTGAGAATAAAATCATTAAATTCCGAGAATAAAGTCGTTGTGTTTTGAGAAAAAAAATTGTTAAATTTTGAGAAAAAAGTCTAAATAAAATGTCGAGAATAAAGTTGTTTCAAGAAAAAACTTGTTAAATTTTGAGAAAAAGTCAAAATAAAATGTTGAGAATAAAATCATTACATTTTGAGAATAAAGTCATTGTGTTTCGAGAAAAAACTTGTTAAATATCTAGAAAAAAAGACGAAATACAACATTGAGAATAAAATCATTACATATCGAGAATAAAGTCGTGTTTCAAAAAAACTTGTTAAATTTTGAGAAAAAAGTCAAAATAAAATGTTAAGAATAAACTCATTAAATTGAGAATAAAGTCGTTGTGTTTTGAGAAAACTTGTTAAATTTTGAGAATAAAGTCGTGTTTCGAGAAAAAGCTCCTTAAATTGCAAGAAAAATAGTCTAAATAAAATGTCGAGAATAAACTCATTAAATTAAGAATAAAGTTGTGTTTCAAGAAAAAACGTGTTAAATTGCGAGGAAAAAAGTCGAAATACAACGTTGAGAATAAAATCATAACATTTCGAGAATAAAGTCGTGTTTCAAGAAAAAACGTTAAATTTCAAGAAAAAAAGTCTAAATAAAATATCACGAGTTTTCTCTCGAAACAACTTTATTCTCAAAACTAATGAGTTTATCCTCAACATTGTATTTCGACTTTTATTTCTAGAAATGTAACAAGTTTAATCTTGCATTATAATGACTTTAAACTTGAGATGGTTTATTTTTTTTATTATTGCTTGGCCCTAACCCTCTTCCGTAAGGTTCACATTGAGTTTCGAACCAGCAAAAATGTTACAAAAGCTTCATCATGTAAAATCAACCAAAGTGGCATAAAGATTCAGTTTAATACACTATGAATAGTAGTTCATATTTATTTCAAACATTATTGCATTTAACAAATAATGAATAATTTGAGGATATAAACTCTTGGAACCGCAGTAGATCTGACACACTGTGAATTTCCCTTTGAATTAAGTTTATTATTCTGACCTCAGTGGCAGATATTCTTGTTTTAAGCAAAAACTCATTTCAGTACATTTTTCAGCAAAAAAAAAAGACTTAATATCTAACAAAATTTTGCTTCTCAAGTAAATGCATCTTGATTTAAGAATGTTTAGATGTTTGTACAGCAAATCAAGACAAAAATGATGAAGAACACCATTGTCAAGATAACACAAGCCCTCTTACCGCTTTAAAATGATCGTCGTAGCTCCAATCCGCTTGGCCGTTAGGAGAAGACGCCGATGGCCGGCCGACGGGCGAGAGATCGTCCTCCGGTTCCTGTTTGACCCTGACAGCGGGCGACGGGGCTCTTTTGGCGGGGTCCGAGAAGCTCACGATGGGGCGTCCGGGCAGATGTACGGCTCCCTGCTGCAGCGCCAGCGTCTGCTTCCTGAGGAACTCCAGCCCGGACGGCGGCCTGTCGTCTTCCTCACTGCCTTCATCGCCATCCATCATCTCATCATCGTCGTCATCATCGGAATCCCGGCCTCGCTCCTCCTCGTCCTCGTGTTCGGAGTCCACACTGCTCTGATTGGAGACCAGAGACAGCTGTCCGCCGCTCATGAATCCAGCCCCAGAAGCCCTTGCGGCGACCAGAATGGCCTGCTGAGCCGCGACCTGCTGCGCGTACATGATGTGAGCTTCACGCAGCCTCCGCTCCTTGTGCTCCATCTCCAGACGCGCCTGCTGCTGCCGCTGCAGCTGCTCCATCATGGCCTCCAGCTTCAAGCCACCCGCCAAACTGGCCTCCTGAGAGACAGAGACAAACACTCAAATGAAAGCACGTCCCTCCAAGAGCTTTAAATGCGTAACTCCGCATGCACTGAACCCGTGTCATTTCTCTTGATTCAAGCTGCAAATGTTTTGGAAACATAAGCATGTTTTGGGGTCAGTTCGCAGAATCTCACCTTCATTGATCATCTTTGTTTTGCAAACATGAACATTTGCCTGTTGTTGCAAATTCTGCTGATGTCACCAAGTTAGCATTGCACCCTCATAATAAGATAATAATGAGATTTAGGCATGTAAACACAATAATTCGATCAAATTGATGCGATTAAACTCATAATCACAGCAACCGTAATCATAGTTCATAAAACATGGCGTATGATGATTTAAACACTTTAAAGGATTCGTTTACTTTAGAATTCAAATTTCCTGGTAATTTCCTCACCTCCATGTCATCCAAGATGTTCATGTCTTTCTTTCTTCAGTCAAAAAGAAATTATGGTTTTTGAGGAATTTTTCTCCATATAGTGGACTTCACTGGGGTTCAACGGGTTGAAGGTCCAAATGTCAGTTTCAGTGCAGCTTCAAAGAGCTCTACATGATCCCAGACGAGGAATAAGAGTCTTATCTAGAGAAACCATCGGACATTTTCTAAAAAAATAAAAATGATATACTTTTTAACCACAAATGCTCATCTTGCACTGCTCTGTGATGCTCCATGCATTACATAATCATGTTGGAAAGGTCACGCGTGACGTAGGCAGAAGTACAGATCCAGTGTTTACAAAGTGAACGTTCAAAGACTAAGTCAAACTCCCTTTACAAAAAAAGGTAAAACAACGATGTCAGACGATTTTGAAGTTGGAGGAGAAAATGAGATGGAGTGATGGAATGATCGTGACCTTTCCAACATGATTACGTCATGCGTGGAGCATCACAGAGCAGTGCAAGACGAGCATTTGTGGTTAAAAGTATATCATTTTTTATTCTTTTTTAGAAAATGAGCGATGGTTTCTCTAGATAAGACTCTTATTCCTCGTCTGGGATCATGTAGAGCTCTTTGAAGCTGCACTGAAACTGACATTTGGACCTTCAACCTGTTGAAAATCCTGGAAAGTTTTCCTCAAAAACCTTCATTTCTTTTTAACTGAAGAAAGAAAGACATGAACATCTTGGATGACATGGAGATGAGTAAATGAATTGAACTAATCCTTTAAGCTCATAATCATAGCAACCATAATCATAGTAAAACATGGCGTATGCCGATTTTAATTGCAATAAACAGCCATTTAAACACTTTAATCGCATGTATTCCACTCTGAACAAAGTGTGCATGTGCATTTTTGGGGTGCTGAAGTTCATCTTGAGAACATTGCACAAAATGAATATAATGCAGTATAGCCTATTGATGGTTAAAGACATTGAAATGGAGACATTTTCAGTGAATAATGGTGGTAAAAATAACCATAATTCTTAGAGAATAATCAGAAT
>CM075509.1:827500-870000 GCA_037950675.1 Hypophthalmichthys molitrix
GTTAAAGACACCCAATATATGTTATTAGTGCATTTTTGCATTTAACAGTGTCAGTGAAATGAGAAGGAACCAACTTTATTAGCTGCTCTGAAGGATCCCTGATCAGCATCAGACTTTATGGATGCCCAGCTCTTCCGGCGTGGAGATGCCCAGCTCCTGCAGCGTGGGTTGGAGCTCCTGGATCACATACGGGTAGATCTCCTTATGAGGACCCGACTTATCCTGACAAAACACGGGAATAACAGAGCGTGAACGGCATGTTAATGACGACACATGAGAGACGGATTCACACTCACGAACTAACACGTGCAAAACAATTAACCTTCCGCCCGCTGACGGTATTAACGGAGCAAACGGATGCGGATTGGCTTCTTCTGTAATTAAACATGAATGACCTTTTCAGTGTGTATGAAGATTAGAGTCCGGTAATAATTCATCAGACTGAATCCAGCCAGTTCAAACACCTCATATCACCTCTTTTTAAAGTCACAATGAAATAAAAATGGAAAATTCTGGGTGTTTATTATAAAGGATTTATCAGTGTTTTAAATTCATGTTCCTCATAATCTTGAAAATCAGAATATCTTCTCCTCCCTCTTGCAGCTTCATCTCTTCTCTGATGATGAGGGCGGGGCAACCTGTCACTCACATGAGATCCACCAATAGCAAACCACAACCATCCAATCAATTCCCCACAGACAAAATCAAGCCCCGCCCATGTGTTTCTCTGACCTTTATGGCCTCTAGGATGCGAATCGCACTGGCCAGATCATTCAGTCGCCTGCAAGCGCGCAGAGCAGAGTCAAGGATCTTCGGTTCAGGAACGAGGTCGTATCCAATCAGAGTATTCATACCTGAAGACAAAACACACCTTCACTCGAATCTAAAGAACAAAACGCATGTGTGTATTCTGCTCTCATGTGTGAGTGTGTGATATCGGTGTTCGTCACCTTTGCGCAGCTCCCAGGCGTCCAGGTCGGGTTTGCTGAAGTACGTCACCCAGCGGGAGTCAAACTCCTCATCCGTCTCCACTTTTGCATGAGAGTAACATCTGACGGCCAGCGGAGCTGTGGAACATGAGGAAAACATTCAGACCGGAAAACCTGCTCTTATGATCAGAGCAAAATCTGATTCAAATGTAAATGACAAATACAGAAACAAGTGTGCATTATATGAAGATACTACCATGATACTTGTGTGTGTGTGTGTGTGTGTGTGTGTATATATACAGTACCGGCATATTAGAATGATTTCTGAAGGATCATGTGACACTGAAGACTGGAGTAATGATGCTGAAAATTCAGCTTTGATCACAGGAATAAATTACACTTTACTATATATTCACATAGAAAACAGCTGTTTTAAATTGTAATAATATTTCACAATATTACTGTATTTTCTGTATTTTTGATCACATAAATGCAGGCTTGATGACTTCTTTCAAAAACATTAAAAATAGTCATGTGTCCAAACTTTTGACCGGTACTGTATATGTATGTATGTAAAAGTTTGGTTTTGAAACAACAAAAAAATAAGTATCTTCTGCTCACCAAGGCTGCGTTTATTTGATCAAAAATACAGTAAAAAAATTTGAAATATTATTGCAATGTAAAATAACTGTTTTCTATGTGAGTACATTGTAAACTGTCATTTATTCCAGTGATCAAAGCTGAATTTATTTAATTAAGAATACTGTAAAAATCACTAAATAATATTACAATTTAAAACAGCTGTTTTCTATGTGAATATATGGTAAAATATAATTTATTCTTGTAATCGAAGCTGAATTTATTTAATTAAAAATACAGTAAAAATAAAAAAATATTATTAAAATGTAAAACAGCTGTTTTCTATGTGAATATATAGTAAAATGTAATTTATTCCAGTGATCAAAGCTAAATTTATTTAATTAAAAATACTGTAGAAATCACTAAATAATATTACAATTTAAAACAGCTGTTTTCTATGTGAATATATGGTAAAATATAATTTATTCTTGTAATCAAAGCTGAATTTATTTAATTAAAAATACAGTAAAAATCAAAAAATATTACTACAATTTAAAACAGCTGTTTTCTATGTGAGTACATTGTAAACTGTCATTTATTCCTGTGATCAAAGCTGAATTTATTTAATTAAAAATACTGTAAAAATCTCTAAATATTATTACAATTTAAAATAACTGTTTTCTATGTGAATATATAGTAAAATGTAATTTATTCCTGTGATCAAAGGTGAATTTATTTAATTAAAAATACTGTAAAAATCACTAAATATTATTACAATGTAAAATAACTGTTTTCTATGTGAATATATAGTAAAGTGTAATTTATTCCTGTGATCAAAGCTGAATTTTCAGCATCATTACTCCAGTCTTCAGTGTCACATGATCCTTCAGAAATCATTCTAATATGATGATCTGCTGCTCAAGAAACATTTATGATTATTATCAATGTTGAAAACAGTAGCTTAATCTTTTGTGGAAACCATGATATACTCCAATTCAAAAGTTTGGGGTCAGTAAGTCTAAAAAATACTTTTTGTTCAGCAAAGATGCATTAAATGAATCACTAAAGTCACAGTAAAGACATTTATAATGTTACAAAAGATTCTATTTCAAATAATGCAGTTCTTTTGAACTTTCTATTCATCAAAGAACCCTGAAAAAAATGTATCATGTTCAAGATTAAGACTTTGTTAGTTTAAACGGTTATATTAGAATATAATGTACACATATAAACAACAATATTGACAAATATGATGAGGGTCATTACAAGGGCAAACACTTACAATCACACAAACCCCTCTAACAACAACTAATGATCTGTAAGTGTCAGCTATCATATGAACTCGAGTGAATCCAGTAAAATCAATGACAGGTCAATGACATTCTCTGGTTCCTGTGATCAGATGAAGCTCCAGCAGCAGCTCCATCGAGCTCGCGTGTTTCTGTACCTGTGTGGGTGGCTCGTGATCGGGTCAGGCTCGCGAGACCGCGCAGAACCGCTGCTGAAATCATCGTGCTGCTGAAGCTGGTCACTCACGAACCGAAACTGCGGGTCCAAACAGGACAGGACGCGCGCTGATGACGTGAAGGTGCAGAGAGAGATGACGCATGAGGAAGAGGGCGGGTTGTTGGAGTTGTATTGAATTTAATTTTATTATTGTTATTATTAGTATTTATCGTTTTAGTATAAGAAAGGAGGTCACGTTGAGGAAAAAAATGCAACCATAAAATAACAAAAATTCATAGGAGCAGTCTCTTGATACTGTCATACTGACCTCTAGATGGCAGCAGAAACACAGAAACGGACCGAAGCCTCGGACAGTGACGTCAGCTCTCGGTCGCGCGCGCTAGAGGTGCAGTGAAAAGTTCTACAGCTGAAGAAATGAATAGTACATATCTGCCTACTTACTTAAAGAGATAGTTCACCCAAAAATGAAAATTCTGTCATAATTTACTTTCCAATTAGTTGTATGAATTTCTTTCTTCTGCTGGACACAAAAGAAGATATTTTGAAAAATGTTTGTAACCAAACAGTTGACTTACAAAATACTATGGAAGTCAATGGGGACCAGAAACTGTTCAGGTACAATATTCTTCAAAATATCTTGTGTTCAGCAGAGAATAGAAATTCATACAGGTCTGGAACAACTTGAGGGTGAGTAAATGATGACAGAATATTCAGTTTTTGGGTGAACTGGCCCTTTAAGAGTGCAGCCATATCACTGACCACTGTTGAGATCACATGACCAAATGAATCATACTCACTTTATACCAGTAATAAAGTGATAATTAAGCACTTTCAAGTTAATAATGGATGAAAAATATGAATAGGGTCTTGAACAATATCTGTACACATGTATATAGTCATATAAACCACCAAAACATACATTTCTTCAAATAAAAGAAATGTTAACTGAAATAAAAAAATATATATATATAATCTGTTACATTCTAAATGTTTTATTTCTAGAAACTGTTACTTTTAAAATTGTTACATTTTAAATGTTTTAATTCTAGAAACTGTTACTTTTAAAATTGTTACATTCTAAATGTTTTAATTCTAGAAACTGTTACTTTAAAATTGTTACATTCTAAAATGTTTTATTTCTAGAAACTGTTACTTTAAAATTGTTACATTCTAAATGTTTTAATTCTAGAAACTGTTACTTTTAAAATTGTTACATTCTAAATGTTTTAATTCTAGAAACTGTTACTTTTAAATTGTCACATTCTAAAATGTTTTATTTCTAGAAACTGTTACTTTAAAATTGTTACATTCTAAATGTTTTAATTATAGAAACTGTTACAAATGTTTTAATTCTAGAAATTGTTACTTTAAAATTGTTACATTCTAAATGTTTTATTTCTAGAAACTGTTACTTTTAAGATTTTTACTTTTCCACAATTCCTTATTAGAGCTGCATGAACTTTGGAAATCATTAGAAATCACATGATCAACATTAATGTGTCTTGCAGCAAAGGTGCTCTTGGGGCCGTTCACACACAACATGTTTTTCCATTCACTTTTCTATGTACTTTTCCACTGTTTTTCTATGTATTCAAATGAAAGAAATGTTAACTGAAATAAAAATATATATTAAAAAAACAATCATTCAGTTCAGTAACTAAATGCACTAAAATAACTAAAAGTAAAGTAAACTAAAACTGCAATAAAAATAATAGAAAAATTATAAAAATTTTACAATTTTACAAGTACAATCAACTCAGCTGTAGTCATTTAAACTTAAATTATATTAAACTGACTTAATTTACTTAAATTAGTTGAATCTTGTATAATTTATTTTAAAAAGTTGAAAATTTTAACTTATTTTGAAAGTTAACTTATTTTGATGAGTTAAAGAAATGTAAAAACAGACTAATTAATTGACATTAATGTTGTCATGACTTCCTGATCATATCATTTTTTTTTAAAGTGCAACAACTAAAACACAATTAACTAAAATTGAAATAAAAAATAAAAACTCAAAAATTAAAAATATTAATAAAAGGCTATAACAGTTCCTCAGTGATATTAAAATAACACTGCTTGGTGCACAGGAAATCAAAACAGACTAATCTGCATAATTTGCTCCGCCTCTCAAACGACTTTCCTTTTCAGCTGACGTCATCAATCCCTCATTTATCGTCACCCTCAAACAAAAACACTTTCGTAACCCTTAAACTTTAGGCCTGAGATAAAACTGCGTGCTTTGAAACTTTAAGATCATTATCAAACGTCCTTCTCAACAGAATGAACCTCAGCACAAATCGACTTGTGCTAGAAAGTAAGATTCCTCTAGTGCACTCTTCATTGTGCAGAATGATTTTAGGTCATTAGCGCTTTCAAATATTCATACAATTATCTCCGATTTCCTCCTGTTTCGACTGTGTCCTGCCTCTCAGGCATTAATCAGAGCTTGTTTGATGTGTGTAATCCGCTAATATTGTTCAGTACGTAAACTCTGCCAGGCTTTTATTCAGCGGACATTATCGTGTCTCACAGCTTTGACTCCAGCACTGCAATTACACCCTCAACTGCTCCCATTAATTCAACGCGCAGGAATTTCTGAGAGGAAAACGGCTGTCTCTGCATGAGCTGTCAGATGCCAGGTTCACGCTGCCGATGTTGGCCGACGCTCCTGATCCGGGTCCAGCTAATGTCTGGAGAAGGCGACAAGAACCAAACTGGTCTGGGAACAGCAAAGTAGGCCATTTGTGTCGCAATATTCATGAGACAATTTCTTTGAAAATGATGAGAACATAAAAAAAGTGTGAAAATTTTGTGAAATTTCTCTCTTCGGCTGAACAGAAGAATGTGGGTGAACATTGGTTGCTTCCAAAATTGCATTGACTACACTTTTGAATAAGCACTGCTAAAAAAAGGACATTCTATATAGTGTGAATGTGTGTAGTATGAATGAACTACATGCACCATGTTGTCATTATATCATGTGACCTACCAGCATCAGTTGCATCGCTTCACTGCCGTTCACAAATCCTCTCCCGTGGCCTCATGGGATAGTAAAGTGTCCATCGTATGCACACTTCAGAATCTCACTGGAAGTAGTAGGGCTTTTCACCAGACATACCTCTTTTGTCACATACTGTTTTTCGCCTACTATAGGGAAGTATGCAGCCATTGACTTCCACAGTAAAAAATGGCCGTTTGGTTGAACTATCCCTTTTACAAACCTGTACCATATATTCCCCAGATGATTCAGTTGTATTGTATTACACATTTTCTGAAATGTTATGTATAAATTTGCAAATGAGGCATTATCTAATTAAATATACACCAATTTCCATACATTCTAGAACAGAAATCTGACCATTGGATAAAGTCAGAGTCAAAATTCTTGTTTGATTTTGCTGACTTTAGAGTTAAAGGTTTTTACAGAGGGGGTTTTGGATTCACTCCATAAATCAGAAATATGTCAACAGACAAAAAACAGTGCTTTTGCCTATAGTTATTAAATTTGGAAACAGTTCTTAAGATTTTACTCCGAGAAACTGTTCATTTTCAAATTGTTACATTCTAAATAATTTACTTCTAGAAACTTACTTTAAAAATGGTTACATTCTTAAGATTTTACTTCAAGAAACTGTTACTTTTAAAATTGTTACATTCTAAATGTTTTAATTGTAGAAACTGTTACTTTTAAAAATTGTACCTTTCCACAATTCCTTATTAGAGCTGCGTGATCTCTGGATCTTGCAGCAAGCGTAGGTGCTCTTACTGATATTTTACAGTCATTTGGGAATGGGAGCGATATAGTTTAATCATCTCAAGATTTGTTCAAAGAGTTGGAAAAGCTAAGAAAAATACAATGTGTCTTCTGTCTTGTCACTATAAGTGACACAGAAACTTTCACCATATTTTTGGATGAGGTCTGTAAAAATCCATTTAAAACTATCTGACCAAACAGCACTTTAATAGACTTGTCAGAAAATACAGAGGGTGGCAACAGTTGCTACGTTCCGATTTGTCAGTTTTCAGAGGCGGGGCTTCATGGATCAATTGTGTGAGAAATCCACTGCATTTCCCCTGTTCTCATTCCCTTCCCATTTCTTTTGCGCTTACTATTATATAAAATGAAAGTGGTTTGCATAATTTCCATTTTTGTGGACATTCATGGCTTTGCAGTCCATTCATTTCCTCTGAATGCATAATCAATCTTAATGTTATTTGCCGACAGATCCGGTTTGTGTCGGCTCATGTCCGTCCGGTGCGGAGAGAACGGGGCCTGCAGCGCTCCGGCACAGCCTGGGAACATCAGCCTAGTAAATATTCAATTTAAAGGATTCCCAGATAAGAGTGTCTGAAAAACGGAGGCAGCGGCCATTCTTCTTGATAAGAAAAGACGCCACCATCTGCAGGGAGAGAGATAGTGAACTCCTACAACAACCCAGAGCCCTCGACCACAGACAGAGAGAGAGAGAGAGAGGCTGCTAACAGAGAACAGAGTTCTTACAGGTTTTGGAAATCCAAAAGAGAAATTTATTTTCACCTGAGAAAGGCTGTAGACAGCATTAAACTTGACAGGCCAGTTCACAAATACAAAAAGCACTCTTTTTTTCTTTTTCCTCCTCATCTTTTTTCCCCTGCTGTGTGGAGGAAAATTGTCGAAAGTCAACATTTGCTCACCTTCATGTTGTACCAAAATGAAAAAAATAATTTCTTAATCAGTATTTTCGTCTTTTCCTGTAAACATATCAAAACATTCTTAAAATTTTACTTTTAAAATGGTTACATTCTAAACATTTTACTTCTAGAAACTGTTACTTTTAAATTACTTTTTCAAAATTCCTTATTAGAGCTGCATGAACATTCCGCTAAATCTCCTTTTGTGTTCCATAGAAAAAAATATGTGCTTGAACTATTCCTTTAACCTTAAAGTATTTTCCAGAGCTTAAATCCAATCCAGGTTTATTTCACAATACATATTTTTTTCCAAAGAAAATGTTTCAATGTTACAATTAGGAAGTGTTCTGTTATACGACAGAGAGGAGTGTTTTAAAGTAATGTCCATATGGCAGTGATATACAGCTATAATATAATGTTATGTGGTTAGTTATTAATTCATGCAGTTAAGCAGAAACAATGAACATGTTAGGCATTGATTACAGCTTGTACCTGTAATGATTACTTGCATTATAATGATAATATGACGGTTTTGTACGTCGACCCATTTAAACAGTAGAGAATGGCACTAGCAACACCAAGGTCATAGGTTAAATTCCTAGCGAATTCACGAACTGATTAATGTAAATGCAACGCCAATATAAGACACTCTGGCCAAATGCACAAGTGTAAATGTAAATATTCACAGTGTGTTTGTGCTTTTTAAATAAGCAGCATTTACACTGTGACCTGTTAAAGCTGCAACCGTCTGATTGGGGTCAGGGATTGATCCTCTGCGTCTCTCTTTATCGCTCTCTCCCCGCTCGTGTCCTGCTTCACTCCCATCTGCATTCCCACACTCAGAAGGGAATTTCAAACGGCTGCCGGAGGCTTCAGGTCGATGTAGATTTTACTGTGCAGTGTGTGATGTCTCTATGTGTGTATGTGTGTTTGCATTACTGTGCAGGTGAGCGCTGCTGACTCTGAGATAAGACGCTCTCTGATAACACCCCTCCGTCTGCGACCCTCCAGAGTTTGTTCAATTTACGTCGAGCTGTAGCTAAAATCACTCGGGGTGCGGCGCCCCGTGATGATCATTTAGTCAGCTGGAAAAAGGAGGATAATGATGTGCCGATCACTGAGAACTCGGGGAAACCATCGGATACTGACAAACAAAAGGTTTTTAAAGGAAAGGTTCATCCAAAAATAAAAATTCTGTCATTTTCACTCACACAAACAAAACCATCAGCTTTGAAATCTCTCCATTGGGTTACAATTCCAAAAGCTATTATTGTTATTTTTTCTACCCAAGTCCTGGGTTGAGCCTTTTGGGTAATTTTTTTGGGTTATTACCCAGCTCCTGGGTCAGACGTAGCAACCCAGTGTTTGGATCGTTTTTGTGTTACGCTGCTCCTGGGTCGGACGTAACAACCCAGTTTTTGGGTCGTTTTTGTGTTACGCTGCTCCTGGGTCGGACGTAACAACCCAGTGTTTGGGTCGTTTTTGTGTTACCCTGCTCCTGAGTCGGACGTAACAACCCAGTGTTTGGATCGTTTTTGTGTTACCCTGCTCCTGGGTCGGACGTAACAACCCAGTTTTTGGGTTGTTTTTGTGTTACGCTGCTCCTGGGTCGGACGTAACAACCCAGTGTTTGGGTCATTTTTGTGTTACCCTGCTCCTGGGTCGGACGTAACAACCCAGTTTTTGGGTCGTTTTTGTGTTACGCTGCTCCTGGGTCGGACGTAGCAACCCAGTGTTTGGATCGTTTTTGTGTTACGCTGCTCCTGGGTCGGACGTAACAACCCAGTGTTTGGATCGTTTTTGTGTTACCCTGCTCCTGGGTCGGACGTAACAACCCAGTTTTTGGGTCGTTTTTGTGTTACGCTGCTCCTGGGTCGGACGTAACAACCCAGTGTTTGGGTCGTTTTTGTGTTACCCTGCTCCTGAGTCGGACGTAACAACCCAGTTTTTGGGTCGTTTTTGTGTTACCCTGCTCCTGGGTCGGACGTAACAACCCAGCGTTTGGGTCGTTTTTGCGTTACCCTGCTCCTGGGTCGGACGTGACAACCCGGTGTTTGGATCGTTTTTTGCGTTACCCTGCTCCTGGGTCAGACGTAACAACCCGGTGTTTGGGTCGTTTTTGCGTTACCCTGCTCCTGGGTCGGATGTAACAACCCAGTGTTTGGATCGTTTTTGCGTTACCCTGCTCCTGGGTCAGACGTAACAACCCGGTGTTTGGGTCATTTTTGAGTTACCCTGCTCCTGGGTCGGACGTAACAACCCAGTGTTTGGGTCGTTTTTGCATTACCCTGCTCCTGGGTCGGACGTAACAACCCAGTGTTTGGATCGTTTTTGTGTTACCCTGCTCCTGGGTCGGACGTAACAACCCAGTGTTTGGATCGTTTTTGTGTTACCCTGCTCCTGGGTCGGACGTAACAACCCAGTGTTTGGATCATTTTTGTGTTACCCTGCTCGTGGGTCGGACGTAACAACCCGGTGTTTGGGTCATTTTTGAGTTACCCTGCTCCTGGGTCGGACGTAACAACCCAGTGTTTGGGTCGTTTTTGCGTTACCCTGCTCCTGGGTCGGACGTAACAACCCAGTGTTTGGGTCGTTTTTGCATTACCCTGCTCCTGGGTCGGACGTAACAACCCGGTGTTTGGGTCATTTTTGAGTTACCCTGCTCCTGGGTCGGACGTAACAACCCAGTGTTTGGGTCGTTTTTGCGTTACCCTGCTCCTGGGTCGGATGTTACAACCCGGTGTTTGGGTCGTTTTTGCGTTACCCTGCTCCTGGGTCGGATGTTACAACCCAGTGTTTGGGTCGTTTTTGCGTTACCCTGCTCCTGGGTCGGATGTTACAACCCGGTGTTTGGGTCGTTTTTGCGTTACCCTGCTCCTGGGTTGGACGTAATAACCAGGTGTTTGGATCATTTTTGTGTTACCCAGATCCTGGGTCGGACGTAACAACCCGGTGTTTGGGTCGTTTTTGTGTTACCCAGATCCTGGGTCGGACGTAACAACCCGGTTTGGGTAGTTTTTGTTATTTTTTTAGTTATTTATAGCGGGCTTTTTGCGCCCTCTTCAGGAGAGAGCAGTGCAGCTCTGTCAAATCGGTGCATGTCTTTGGTAAAATACAGGTTTGTATACATTTTATTTTATCTAAAAATTTGTAATTGTTCTGTAACATACAGGGGCGTGATGTGAGTCACCTAAATAAGTGTCGCGTCGGTCTTTTCGCATAACGGAAACGCCTGATGCCTTGCATAAAATTTTATGATTTTACTCAAAAAGATACAGAATATAAATGTTTAGGATGTTAAAATATGTTCTCAGAACTGTACACTGATTATTTATGTACAGGTTATGGAGTCAGTCACAGCATTTTTCGGCTAAGAATGAAACGCAGGCACCGGTCTGAAGTTAGCAGTTCCCCCGCCGAATGTGAGCCATCTCCGGCTCCTAGTGTCTGGTCCCAATCCTGAATATACGTTAATAGTTTTGCTTTTATAATACTTTAATTTTCCTTTACAGTGTTTTTGTGTTTTTCAAAGCTGCGTTGTTTTCCCTTTTTAATGGAGATTATTTTTCTGACTCCATTGGCAGATATTTGCTCTTGTTTTAAGCACAAAATCACTGTATTTTATTTTTCAGTAAACAAGGCTTAATATCTTCAGTCATTTTGCTTCTTGTATCTTGATTTAACTATGTTTAGATATTTGTGCTGGAAAATAAGACAAAAATACTGAGGAAGAACATCATTTTTTGCAATGTGTTCCAAATGTTTTCCATACCAACTGCAAGAGGTTGAGCATTATTTTTATCTGAACCTTTCCTCGAGAGGACGACAAAAAGATTTAAATCAGTGTGTGGCTTTTTATCATTAATAAAGTCCATTTGGATTGCAGACCAGCACAATTAGATTGCACAGGCTGTTTTGTGCACACATATTAAAAGCACGTCTGAGACATTTTGATAAATTGAAAGCATTAAGTGGTTTTCAGCCCTCAGAGATTTTCATTACGATCAAGAGAAACGTCCTGAGGTTAGACAGAGAGAAACGCACAAACTCGGTCGTGGCTGGAGGATTCGGTGCAGACGAGCCGCACAAACATCACATTGCCGCTCACAGTGATGAATGCTGCCGCTGAGAAACTGATAGAGACACAATCTGTGATCTCTTTTGGAGAAAACAGTAGATTGTGATTTTGATGAAGTGACTCTGTCAGAAGCACTCAGTTGTTCATCTCACTGCGTCTAACACACACACAAACACACACACAAACACGCACACACACACGTCACTGAATTCTCCTCTCACAACAGATCTTTGGAGGATAGATGTGAAAATATAGCATCAAAACTGCTCTTGACTTTACTAAGACCACCTCTGCTTTTTGGCCAAACAACATTTAAGAATCACATGAATAAACGTCTATGATTTTGTTCTGTAGAATCACCTGTAATTCAACATAAATTTGATTTTAGTATTTACTTCTGATGTATTTCCAACAGAATATTGAGACTTGATTGGAAAAGTGGCCACCCAGCTAACAAACACATCCTCTAAAAACATTTTCCTAACGTTCCCATTACGTTCTGAAAATGTTATTTCTGAATATTCTCTAAAGGTTCAAAACGTCCAGCTGTTTAGATGTTTTAAAACATTTTTTTTTTGGTTATATGAATGTTACGGGAAAATTCCATTTTGCAAATGTTTCATGGGAATGTTACTTTTCAATGTTCTGAAACAAATAGTAACATTTAAAAAAATGTTTACCTAAATGTTTCAGAAAAAAAGTTGCATGAAGAATGCATGCACTCTACAAAATACTGGGTTAAAAACAACCCAAGTCGGGTTAAATATGAACAAACCCAGCAGTTGGGTTAAATGTTTGCCTAACGTGCTGGGTAGTTTTATTTAACTTCAACTATGTCTGGCTTAAAATGAACCCAAAATAGGTTGGAAATTAAAAATCAGACACATAATTACTAGAAACAACAATAATAATCAAAAGGTGAACATTTATTAATAAGCAATTTACTAAATGTTTATTGTTTTATTATTAAACATATTAATAAATGTTCATTTGCAACATATTTTGGGTTCATTTTAAGCAAGCAATATAGTAATTTTTAAACAATATTTGAGTTAAATAAAACTACCCAGCAGATTGATCAAACATTTAACCCAACTGCTGGGTCAAAACAACCCAATCACAATGGGTTTGTCCATTTTTAATCCAACTTGGGTTGTTTTAACCCAGCATTTTTTAGAGTGTGTTGTAATGTTTTTGTGCTAATGTTTTGAGAACATTATTAAAACCCACATAACGAATGTTCTATTACCGTTACTGTTTCTTCATAACGTTGAGAGAACCTTGCCAGAACGTTCTGAGAATGTTTCCTGTTAGCTGGGCAGAAAACAGACATAATAAGACCATGAATGACATTATTTCACAAGCTTTATTTTAATAAAAGATTCAAAACAAGGACGCAAGTCGATTTCATGTCGACTTGGAAAAATAACATCCTAGCTGTCCATGAGGACCACAGACCTCTGAATGATGCTCTGCCAGTCAGAAAACGTTTTTCTACTTCTTAAGATGGAAATTGCTTCTTTTTTTTTCCTCCAAAGGGAAACAGAATAAACATTCTGCCAGTGCAAACTAGATGTTTGCTTTTACAGAAGATGATTTATCTCGCGTTCAGAGATGCAATCGAGCATTATGATGGTGACATTATGTAATAGAGTTAAAGAAGCCGCACGCAGGTTAGTTCAGTCTGCAGGTAGAGGCTTATCAGAGTGAATGTAATTAAATCAAGCGTCCCTCAAACAAATCCCCTCAAAAGACATTTATCAGCATCCCACCGCGCTGTGATACGACGTGCCGCTCTATCGGAATGGAACGTTTTGTCCGGATGAAAGCGCTTGAACTCATCACAGGAAAGTTGCACACGGTGGCACTTTCTGTGCGGTTAAAAAGACAGAGAAAACATGAGGAGCAAATGGTTTATTTGTACATAAACTTGCAATAGATGTTGAAAAATACGGTGAGTTGCATGCTGCTGCTGAGGGAAGATAGATAAAGAAATAATATGATGAAGGTCTTTACTGGCTCTCTAAGCATCACAATCCATTTTGAAGCATCTGAAATCATCTTCAGTGTCCATCTCTGATGTTTGCATGGTTCCTGACCAAAGAAAAGTGGATTTGAGGTGGGATATTTGGTCTTGGGAAACCAGTAGCATCAGTAGTTTTATTCATAAAAATCAAATGCATGAACCGATTGCCTTAAATTTGACCTTTTTTAATGTTTAAATTACATTTATGCACTTGGCAGGCGCCTTTATCCAAATATTCCAATGCGTATGTCAGATTATATCAGAGACTTGCATTAAATTAGTGAAGCTGCATGCTCAAAACCAGACTGAAACTCATAAATCAAGATTGTGACGTGCATGTTTCTTAAAAATGAAGTGGAATGCCATAGAAGACACTTTTCTTAGTGTGAAGAACCTTTTAAGAATCTTTTGTGCAATGGAAAGATTCCTAAAGGTTCCATCAATGCCAATAAAGAAGCTTTATTTTTAAGAGTGGGTTGGTTATAGTCGTCATCGTTCAGTCAGTGGAAACGTGGGCTGTTTCTGAGAGAGTTTCAGTGGAAATGATTGTCTTTAACACACCCATAATCCTCAGAGACAGACTCTCTTCGCCTGCGGCTCCATCAGAGAGTCAGACGAGTCTATAGATCGCTTCTCCGCCGTCTCGCCTCCGTTCCTCTCGTCTGGAGGCTGGTAGCCCGGTTCCAGCGGGTCCAGCGGGTCTTTGGAGAGCAGGATGCTGATGGACGGAAGCGTTCGGTGGATCGTCATCTCCGAGTCGCCTCCTTCTTGACTCTCCCAGACCTCTCGTAAGCCCTTGTACTGCAGTTTGGTCATCTGATGGAGACCGGCGATCTTCCTCTTCATGATCTCGGCGCAGGTGATGGTTTTGGTGACGGCCCGTCCGGACCCGCTGAACACGACCTGTCTCAGTCCGGTTTGAGCGCCGTCCCGGGCCTCGTCCTGCATGCGCGCCATGGCGAAACCCATGAGATTGCGAATTTTACTGCCCTCCTTCACCCTCATTTCCAGCACTCCTGCCGGCAGCCCGGGGAACGGACATGTGCTGTCCTCCTCGACCCGACACACTTTCTTAAAGCCGCCCGCGTGAGCCTGCTTGAGCTGGGCGTTCGGATCGGCGCTCAGATCCATGCGTCTTGTTGGCCTCAGGAGTGATTTCCAATCATTCCTTCATCTTAAGCGCTCAAATTACATGCGATTCCCTGTCTTTTCCGATCTCGTCCGTGATTAGTGTCCGCTTGAGCCAGATCATGACTTATTCATGAGATAATAAACAGAAAACATCTCATTTTAAAGTTATAGATAATAGACAAAGCTGATTTACCCACGTGTCCCTTGAAAAGCAGCATCCATCCAGCCTGTTAAACTTTTTCTCCTTTCCAGATTCAAACTTCTGGAAATGAAGTGGCAATTCCTTAGGGATGTTTTGGTTTTTTGCACTTACTTCTGTGGGATGATGCAGTTAAAGATCCAGCTCTTCTCTCGTCTCTTCCAGACCTTCACTCTCTCCTGATGTCCTTTCCACTTCACTGGAGTGCATCTCTCTTTCCTTGTCCTTTTCTGTTTCTCCTCTTCTTCCACGTGCTGGCAGGGATGGAGTCTCTCCGTTTCTCGCCCGGCACTCGCGCTGCCTCGTAAATGCTGGTGGGGGGGATAAAAGAGAGAGAGAGATAGAGAGAGAGAGGGAGAGAGGGAGGATCAGCCTTCTTAAAGCAACAGTAACCTCAAATATTGTTAAATAATATTATTAAAAAACACTTACTTTTTAGAGTTGGAAAACCTTTCTTTTGTTAAAAGAAAAATGCACTTTTCAAGCACAGTTTTTTTCATTATCTCATGAAAAAGATCTGTTTCAAGCGAGATATATATATATATATATATATATATATATATATATATATATATATATATAGATAGATAGATAGATAGATATAGACATGGCCTATATATATACACACACATATATATATACATACACGTATGTAGTTCCACAATGTTTTGATATAAAGTGACACTCATGAAAAGCTCTTCAGACGGTCCTGTATCTTTAAAACACAAGCCAACAGCTCCAAAGCTCCTTTGCTGATCCGTTTAAAGGACGCTTGGAGCAGGAACTCGAGGAACGCTGACAATTAAACCATAGTTCTGGAACACGAAGCCACTTGGGCTCTGAAAGACGCATTTTCAGAAGGTGAATGAAAGTGTGAGTGAAATTAGCTGGAATCTAATTGAAAACATCCTTCACAGGGCAGATGAAAGTCAGACTGGTAAATGTGCCGCGATTGGCCTTTACCCCTCGACATGCATTTGGCTATTACCATTTGCATAATGTGATGTTAATGGTCTTCATACAGGAGGAATCTTGGCACGGTCGCCTCTTCGCTCCAGAATATAATGGATTTTTATCACCTGCGCACACATGAGTTATTTGGCAACATCTATCCTTTACTTCCCTTTTTATCCCGTCATTTAATCCGTTTTTAATTAACCCATGATCTTAACTCGATGTTATTACGTCTGTGTTTTTCATTCTGGTGTGAAGCACTTTGAATTATTCGCTGTCTATGACATTCACAATAATGCTTTTTTCCAAAGTGACTTACACTGCATTCATTGTTATCAGTTCTTGCATTCCCTGGGAATCGAACCCATGACTTTGGCGTTGCTAGCGCAGACTGATTTTTTAAAAAAACTACTTTTGCGAACTAGTCCTAGGTTTTTCGCCTGATCAGAACCAAACCAGTGCAGAAAGATTCTCTGGACTCAGATAATAATAGAAAAAAGTTGAAATATATATTCACATCTGCGACGGGACGCCAACACATTCGAAGTGGGCGTGGCTGCTTTTACTAAAACGGTTATCCCTCTTGAACGGAATGAGATAATTCCACCAAACTTGGTACATCTAAGTACGGGCTCAGTCTGTGGTCGTGTAAAAAAGGAGGCAGCGACTGGCCACTTGGTGGCGCTATAAAATGAAAAAACAGAAAACGGCTATAGCTATGCAACAGTCAGTCCGATTGACTTGAAAATTGGCAAATGGAGTCTTTGTCCAAGGTGCTGTGATTGTTTATGAGGACATTCGTGTATCTCAAAAAACACGGCCGTCATCGGCCAATGAAATTTGAATGTCTAAGTTAATGGAGGCTGATCAGAACGAAACTCGCTGGGCCTGTTTGACAAGAAATTAGAAAGAAATCGGCCACTAGGGGGCACCTTTGTGTTGTTCACATGCGTAAAGGATTGTATATCACGCAATTTTCCGCACAAGCCCACGACATTCATACCACATGGTAGATCTCCTCATTCTGAGCAACTTTGCCTCTAGGATCGCCGCTGTCAATCAAATCGTTCGTTAAATATTGGAGATTATTTCAAAAACCTACTTTTGCGAACTAGTCCTAGGGTTTTTGCCCGATCAAAACCAAACCAGTGCAGAAAGATTCTCTGGAGTCTGATAATAATCAAAAAAAGTCAAAATTTCGATTCACGTCTGCAACAAAATGCCAAAACATTCGAAGTGGGCGTGGCCACTTTTACTAAAATGGCTATCCCTCTTAAACGAAATGAGATAATTTAATCAAACTTGGTACACCTATGTACGGGCTCAGTCTGTGGTCGCTTGAAAAAGGACGTGGCTACTGGCCACTTGGTGGCGCTATAAAATGAAAAAACATGAAAATGGCTATAGCTACTCAACAGTCAGTCCGATTGACTTGAAAACTGGCATGTGGTGTCTTTGCCCAAGGTGCCAAGACTGCCTTTTAGGACATTCACGTATCTCGAAAAACTCGGCCGCTGTCGGCCAATGAAGTTCGAGCAGCTATCAGACAAGGTTAACGGAGGCCGATCGGAACCTGATCAGAACCAAACCAGTGCAGAAAGCTTCTCTGGAGTCTGATAATAATAAAAAAAAGTCAAATTTTCGATTTCGCCTCCCCACGACATTCATACCACATGGTAGAACTCCTGATTCTGAGCAACTTTTCCTCTAGGACTGCCGCTGTCCATCAAATTGTTTGTTAAATATTGGAGATCCTAGGTTTTTAAAGAGTAAATCCCACACTATTCAGACCTGACAGGAAAAAAATGTCTAGAAAACACCCTAGCATTTTACTGTATATGGCCTACATGAAGTCTTTCAAAAAGCCTGATAATAATGATTCACATCTTAATGATGCTTTACTTTGAACAAAATCAGAATCTTGATGTTTATCTTCAACAATTACAGTTTCCTCTTCCCCTCAGTGACAAAACCTCGCCGTGATCCGCTATATATTTCCTCAGCGCACGGGTCAGTGATCCGTGAGTTATTTGGGTTTGTCAGTACTCTGGTTAGCTCTGTGTGCGCTGTCACTTAAGCGCGCGATCAGCAGAGACAGCAGAGGTTCTGCGGGCCGGTCCCGCCGGAGGACAGCTGGGACAGAATGAAAGCTGAGCGAATGAGAGACGACAGATCATTCAGCCTGAACCAATGAACTGTCTGAACGAGAAAGACCCAATTCTCAAGAGGAAAAGGGAGGATTCCTTTGAAAAAACACTGGAGTAATTCCATTCAGCTCCTTTGATTAATGACAACACTGACAAAAAGACTCTTAATGAGTGTTTTTGTCTCACTTCCAGTAAAAATTAAAGTCAACATGAAATCATAATGGATTGTTTTTTTTGCCATATTTATTAGAAATTATTTATCTGTGCAAATTCATGTTCCTCATAATCTTGAATCAGAATATCTTCTCCTCCCTCTTGCAGCATCTCTTCTCTTCTCTGATGACGAGGGCGGGGCAACCTGTCACTAACATGATCCACCAATAGCAAACCACAACCATCCAATCAATTCCCCACAGACAAAATCAAGCCCCGCCCTACATTTGTTCTTGTTCGAGAAGCATTTCACTCGGATATATGGCACAATAGAGAAGAAAAGACAAGCTCAACTTCCCTTTCATGCCGACTTGAATCATTCTTAAAACCCTCATGTTGTGTTGAAATTAAATTTGACCCCATTTAAATTTCAAATGCTTGAAAAACTGGTTAAACTATTTATTTTTAATTCATGGTTTAATGGATTAATTCATATCTGCAGAACAGAAAATAATGTGCTGTCCTAAATGGGAATAAATCTGATCTTCTGATTCAACAAAGAGGTGTGCCTCAAGGTTCAATACTGGGACCACTTCTTTTTTCTATTTATATAAATAATCTACCATTAATTCTCAAAAATTGTCAGGTTCAACTTTATGCTGATCATACTCTCATATATGCATCTAATTCTGATTTTATACAAATTTTAATCTGATTTTGGCTTTTTCTTAATAAAACAAGTCATATATTATGATTTTTGGTTCTAGAAAGAAATTTTAATCCAAAACTTGTTCCTGTGTTGATACTATTAAATATCTTGATGTATGGCTTGATTCTGAACTTTCTTTCAAATCAAACATTAATCATGTTTTACACAAAGTCAACATTGGAATTAGTATCTTACATTGATCTCAAAAGTGTTTTTCATATAGTGTTCGTAAGAAAATCGTTCTTAACTAATACTTCCATCCTTTGATTATTGTGATGTAGTTTATCAAACGGCATCAAAATCAGATCTTGCCCCGGTTAATACAGCATATAATAGAATTTGCAGATTTGTTTTGGGATGTTCTTATAGATTTATCACACATTTTATACGTTTTAGTGCCGATCAAATTGCATGGAAACCAATGTCTCAACAACAATGTTCTACCCAACGTTGAGGGTTAAAACAATCATCTTTACCAGGCCGGACATCATTAAAACACAAACACACGCTCACGAGTTGAAACCAGCTGAACCTTTCGTTCTGCTCACGAGAGATTTGCGTGTCTCACAATTACTGATGAACAATTATTTCATGTTTCTGCCTCTCATCTCAGAGAAACAATTTGCTTCTCGTTTGGGTGTAAATCTGTTTTTAAATATGATAAACTCTTCAGTGAACATGACACTGCAGGAGACGCTGCAACAAATGCCTCCACTTAGAGAGTGTGTGTATGTGTGTGTGTATGAGAGTGTGTGTGTGTGAGAGTGAGTGTGTGTATGTGTGAGAGTGTGTGTGTGTGTGTGTATGAGAGCGTGTGTGTGTGTGTGAGAGTGAGTGTGTGTATGTGTGAGAGTGTGTATGTGAGAGTGAGTGAGTGCGAGAGTGAGTGTGAGAGAAAGAGAGTGTGTGTGTGTGTGTGTGTGTGTGTGTGTGTGTGTGAGGGGGTGAAATGATCATGTGGCTGTTTGGGTGAATTACCCTCATCACTCATAAGCAGACACACAGCTGCCTGCGGGAGAGAGAGAGACAGTCAGAGAGAGTAATGATACTATTTGTGTTAAAAAGACAAAATGGGAAAGTATGAATACATAATAGAGAGGGATGATAACAGTGAGAGCAGTAAATTGATAACACCATATTCCTTCTTCGAAATATAGTACCGTCATATAATGAAGTGCAGTAAGTGTTTTAGAATGACACTTTGATTTCAGACTAATTCGTCTTTTAAGATCTTACACTAGTCTAAAAAATGCTGGGTTAAAAACAACACAAGTTGGGTTGAGAATGGACAAACCCAGTGATTGGGTTAAATGTTTGCTGGGTAGTTTTATTTATTTATTTAACTATTGTTTAAAAATTACTGTATTTCTTGCTTAAAATGAACCCAAAATATGTTGGAAATTAACATTTATTAATGTTTAGTGATTAATAACAAAACAAAAAAATATTAAATTGCTTATTAATAAATGTTCACCTTTTGATTATTATTGTTGCTTCTAGTAATTATGTGTCTGATTTTTAATTTCCAACATATTTTGGGTTCATTTTAATCCAGCCATATAGTAATTTTTAAACAATAGTTGAGTTAAATAAAACATTTAACCCAACCGCTGGGTCAAAACAACCCATTCACTGTGTTTGTCCATTTTCAACCCAACTTGGGTTGTTTTTACCCAGTATTTTTTAGAGTGTAAATTTAGTAGTTTAAACACTTAACCAATCTTCCACATAAAATCATATAAACACGTCCGCACCTGTTCACATGTGGCAAGAAATATTATATTTCGTGGGTTTCTTTAAGTCAGTTCACTCGACAGATCTACTTGAACGAGGAGAGAATGAAATTCTGAAACTGTTGTATTCAAAAATGCATTGAAATAAAGCTAAAATATGAAGATGAAAAAAAAAAAAAAAAACTATGCAATGCTATATTATCACCAAATATTGGATTCAATCTTTTTGTCAACTTGTTTTCTTCCATTTAGCACAGGTTTTGTATTTATTTTGTGAAACTGACTGTTGAGTAATGGAAAAACATGATCATATTTTTGATCATATTGTTTTGTTGAAGCTGCTTTGACACAATCTGTATTATGATTTGACACGTTTTGCATTTCACATTTAAACCTGTAAACCTGTAAAATTTTCACAACCGCTGAATGAGTGGAAAATAATTTTCAGTGGCATGTGTCACAGATTCTGTTATTCCTTTAAGGAACAAAGTCTTAAACGGTCCGTCTCTTTCTCCATTTCTCAGTCTAAATGTCTCCTCTAACCCGGAGAAGCGTGAGTCGAGTGACGTTAATCCCTTTCTTTATCAAATGGCCATCAGGAGCAGAAGACCGACAGTCTGTGTGAGGAACTCCGGGGCAAATAAATTCCCAGAAAGCTTTCCAAATGCATCCGTACCTGAAGCCCCTGAAGCCCAGTCTGATGAGGAAAACAGGAGAAGAGGAACAGCAGAAGAAGAGCAGCCAGGGGCAGCAGGGGTATAATTAACTTCCCATGACACCAGTGACACCTAAAGCCCCGATCTGTCCCGCAGCACTGCAATGCAGATGAACAGAGAGAGAGAGAGAATAATTCACACTGCAGTTAAATACAGTGTCACTCCACTGACTGTTGATTTTGCAACACAATTCCTTCCCGTAGCTCGAACCGTAGATCACAACGCAAACAGCGCCAGAGTCATGGGTTCGATTCCCAGGGAATGCATGAACTGATCAAATATATCATTAATGCAATGATAAAAGCATCAGCCAAATGCATAAATGCAAACATGCACATTGATTGGGTTAAAAAGGCTATTAATATTCAGTAATATTATCGATTTGACTGCACTGACATTATCGTCTTCTTTATGTAGCTGATTCGATTTCATTTCACAACTGATGATTTTTGCAACATTGACATTTCCATCCATTTCAACTTAAAAACTTCAGTTCAGTTGCTGCCTTAAATTTTTAAGTATAATCAAATTGGCTGTACAAGTTATTTCACCTTAAATAGGATATTCCCGTTCATGTAGTGTGTAATTGAACTGTTTGTGAATGTAAAATATCTGCAGAGTTTCAAAGATCAAAGTTCTTTTTGTCTCCAAAAAAGAAAGAAGCGATTCAGAACTGAAATGAGTTGTCAGTAATTCAGTCTCACTTCCTGCTGAATCTGCGTAGGTTTGTAACTCATTTGCATAATGATCTTCATTGGCTGAACAGCATCTCTTTGCCCCGCCCTCAATCACTGTAGTTGTATCTGAGACTGGAAGAGTTTGGTTTGTGTCGAGAAGACGCTGTTTTCTGCTGCCAAAGCAAATCCACTTTGATGAGATTGAAACGGTAAAACCGACGCCATCGTTACTGTTCGTATCGCTGTGTATCAAGAGCTGAGATTCAGATATGATAATGAGCATTTGGTTTCTGACCAATTACAGCAGACTTGGGCTGTCTGACCAATCAGAGCAGAGCATCTCTCAGAAAGATGGGATTTATAGAGACTGAATCTTTAAACCAAGAGAGAAAAGAGCTGATGCTGCAGTGGATATTATGAGAAAATTAAAATGTTTTTTGACCTTTGATGCATGTAAACCTGTTGCAGGAGACTTGAAAAAAAAAAAAATTAATAACCTTCTAATTACTAGAAAGTACACATATATTGGTTATCACTCCCAAAACTTTCCAGTGTGAATTTAGCTGATTTAACCCTTACTTCCACCAGAAAAACATTGTGAACAGTTGCAGAAACAACAAGAAAACAGACATTTGTTTATACCTCAGTACATCTGATAATGAACATTTGAATTCCTCCCAAGCGACATTCCACACTGTTTGCTGCATTAAGATGAAATGCTGTTTTCCATCTTCTTTAAAGGCGAGTCGAGCCTGTGAACGTGGAGAGTTTAATTGAACAGCCCTTCAGTGTAATTGTCATTACCTGATAATGGCAGCCGCACACGAGTCTTCAGGCCCTCTAATGGAATTTATTGCAGTATTTTGATCAATTAAATTAAAAACAATTAGAGCTTTATGCAGAAAAGCAAATGGATAATTAATGATTCCCTGTTAACCGAATGTTTAGACAGGAAAGGATGTTAAAATATCACAAAAACATGCTGATCTGCATCCAGAACTTTTGAACATACTGTATAAAATCAAATCAATAATAAACAATTAACCACTTATAGTTATTTTGTATTCGTAATAATAATAACAATAATAATAAAGTATAACAAATTATTTTGCCTACACTTTAGTTTGATAGTCCACTTTAGACATTCTACCAACTATGTAACTTTGCATGTCAACTAGCAGTCATTAGAGTATTTGAGATATAATTGAGTTATAAAAAGATATAAACTCAGAATTGCGAGAAAAAATTGGAATTGTGAGATGTTAAGTCGGAATTGTGAGATTTAAACTCAGAATTGCAAGATATAAAGTTGGAATTGCGAGTTATAAACTCAGAATTGCGAGATATAAAGTTGGAATTGCAAGATGTAAACAGAATTGTGAGAAAAAGTTGCAATTGCTAGATATAAAGTCAGAATTGCGAGAAAAAGTCGGAATTACGAGAAATATAAAGTCGGAATTGCAATATATAAAGTCGGAATTGCGAGATATAAAGTCGGAATTGCGAGATATAAAGTCGGAATTGCTAGAAAATGTCGAAATTGCAAGATATAAAGTCAGAATTGTGAGATATAAAGTAGGAATTGCGAGAAAAAGACGGAATTGTGAGATATAAAGTTGGAATTGCAAAAAATGTCGGAATTGCTAGATATAAACTCAGAATTGAGAGATATAAAGTCAGAATTGCAAAAAATGTCGGAATTGCTAGATATAAACTCAGAATTGAGAGATATAAAGTTGGAATTGCAAAAAATGTCGGAATTGCTAGATATAAACTCAGAATTGTGAGACAAAGTCGGAATTGCGAGATATAAACTCAGAATTGTGAGACAAAGTCGGAATTGCGAGATATAAACTCAGAATTGAGAGATATAAAGTCGGAATTGCGAGAAAAAGACGGAATTGTGAGATATAAACTCAGACTTGTGTGAAAAAAGTCGGAATTGTGAGATATAAAGTCAGAATTGTGAGATATAAAGTTGGAATTGCAAAAAATGTCGGAATTGCGAGATATAAACTCAGAATTGCAAGAAAAAGTCGGAATTGCTAGATATAAACTCAGAATTGAGAGATATAAAGTTGGAATTGCAAAAAATGTCGGAATTGCTAGATATAAACTCAGAATTGTGAGACAAAGTCGGAATTGCGAGATATAAACTCAGAATTGTGAGACAAAGTCGGAATTGCGAGATATAAACTCAGAATTGCGAGAAAAAGTCGGAATTGCTAGATATAAACTCAGAATTGAGAGATATAAAGTCGGAATTGCGAGAAAAAGACGAAATTGTGAGATATAAACTCAGACTTGTGAGAAAAAAGTCGGAATTGTGAGATATAAAGTCAGAATTGTGAGATATAAAGTTGGAATTGCAAAAAATGTCGGAATTGCGAGATATAAACTCAGAATTGCGAGAAAAAGTCGGAATTGCTAGATATAAACTCAGAATTGAGAGATATAAAGTCGGAATTGTGAGAAAAAGACGGAATTGTGAGATATAAACTCAGACTTGTGAGAAAAAAGTCGGAATTGCTAGATATAAACTCAGAATTGAGAGATATAAAGTCAGAATTGCAAAAAATGTCGGAATTGCTAGATATAAACTCAGAATTGAGAGATATAAAGTCAGAATTGCGAGAAAAAGTCGGAATTGTGAGATATAAACTCAGAATTGCGAGAAAAAGTCGAAATTGCTAGATATAAAGTCGGAATTGTGAGATATAAAGTCGGAATTGCGAGAAAAAAGTCAGAATTGCAAGAAAAAAGTCAGAATTGTGAGATATAAACTCAGGATTGCGCGAAAAAGTCGGAATTGCTAGATATAAACTCAGAATTGAGAGATATAAAGTCGGAATTGCGAGAAAGTCAGAATTGCTAGATATAAAGTCAGAATTCCGAGAAATAAAGTCAGAATTGCGAGAAAAAGACGGAATTGCGAGAAAAAGACGGAATGCGAGATATAAAGTTGAAATTATGAGATATAAAGTTGGAATTGTGAGATATAAACTCAGACTTGCGAGAAAAAAGTCGGAATTGTGAGATATAAAGTCAGAATTGCAAAAAATGTCAGAATTGCGAGATATTATCTCAGAATTGTGAGATATAAAGTCGGAATTGCGAGAAAAAAAGTCAGAATTTCGAGTATAAAATCAAATCAATAATAAACAATTAACCACTGGACTGATTTATTAATGCACAGTGCTTTAGAATAAAAAAATAAATACAATTTCATTAGAGTAAACAAACAAAAATGGCGCAGAGATGAAAGCTCTAGCGTAAGTTCTGCCGGGAAGACTCTAATGTTATGTCACGTATTTGTTTAGATCTACCCAATCATTATCTAACACTTGGAGTATAAAAGATCGGTACTTACACATGTCTGAGTTCGCAGATGCTGACGCCAACCTTCACCTCCATCCTCCCCACCACCACCAGGATGGTCCCTGTCCATATCTCCCAGGGGGTCGGCTACGCCCGTCTTTATCTCCAGGCAGGAAGTGCAGAGCCTACAACCCTCAGGATGTGTGCTACGGACGGGGCCCACGCCAAAGAACTTTATCTCATAGTATTTTGCTTACTGATTGTTAATAAATAACAATGTTACATTATTTTGCCTCCCGAGTCTTTCTGGTAGAACTATTTACACTCTGAAATTACTAATAAATTTCACAATAAATTACAAAGAAATGCAAGTAAAACATTGAAATGAATGTGAAATTTTGAAGCAGAAAGACAATGATATTTATTCACAAGTGCATGGCTTCAGTACAAATGAAACTCTCTGCAGCATCTGTTGACATGATGTCGATTAGCACAGAAAATCATTTCGACTCGTCCCTCGGTGTGTGAAAACAAACATATCGTGTTGACTGAGGGAGTCTGGACTGTTTTCTGTGCTGGTCGACAGTCGTGGAGTTTAACTAGTATTGAACACAGTAACTGCAGGTGGAGCTGATTGAATGTGAGCGGGTTAATCTCTCGTGGCTGTTGTGTTAGTAAGATCTCTCCTCGCTCAGATCAGAACAGTTTTACAGCTCTTGAGTTTCACAGGAGGGATCGTCTATTCCAGACCTCATGTAAAGTCGAACAATTCAGCATGTAGCCAGATGGCTAAAGACTCCATAGAGAGAGCGAGAGAGTGTGTGTGTGTGTGTGTATACACACTCCCTGCAGTGGCCATTCGTACTGGGTCACTACCTTCTTCGTCACGCTCACAGAGACGCGAGGTCATCTAACACGGCACGCTGTGAGGGAAATGTCAAGTGTGTGTGTGTGACTGTGATATAGAAACATTCTCCCTCACATAATTTAACAGTAGAAGTCGCAGTTTAACTCGAAATAATCTGCTTTAGCAGCTCTGTGTGTCGACAGACAATGTCAAATATTCTTCAGGACAGAGTTAGAATATCACAGAATGTGTTCATTTAAAGTGACCATGAAATCAAAATTGACATCTCTGATGATGAGGGCGGGGCAACCTGTCACTCACATGAGATCCACCAATAGCAAACCACAATCAATTCAATCTATTCCCACAGACAAAATCAAGCCCCGCCCTACATTTGTTCTTGTAGGATTTTTTAAAAATAATTTTTTACACACATAGCAATTCCTACCTGATAAAATATTTTAAAGCCTGATGTATCTAGAAAAAAAATGTATTAAAACATTAGAAATATCATTAGAACTTTTCTGTGAATTTTCTAGAAAAGTACACTTTAAATTCCCAAGTTTTGGTTCTTAAATAAAAATGACAGTTGTTGAGGGCATAATTAAAATAAGAAATATGATGTCACCTTACATCTTAGTTAATGTGTCTTATTTTAAAGCTTCCTAACGAAGATTAAACTTCAGGTCTCAAAACTTTATGAGAATTCCTGCCCTCAGTGTGTGACACAATATCTAAATTGCATGCGCATGTGGAAGGAGATTTGTCCCATTTTTTTAATTGCAATGGAGAGCAAATCCCCCATAATGCCATGCTTTACAATAGAGCCGTAATTGCAGGAGTGTAATTGCACACCAATGTTCAGCTGCTCACCGTGTGTGTGTGTGTGTGTGTGTGTGTGTGTGAGTGTTTTCTGGTTCCCTGTAGCTGTCAATGCTGAAGAGCTCAATAATTAGAAACGGGGGAAAAATGAGGTGGCAATTTTGTGTCTGCAATTATCAAAATCCAGCAGAAGAGTTGTGAGAGTTTACAGAGGTAGAGGACTGAAGCTCTGTTCAGAATATTGCACTAAAATACCACACAACATTTACTGTATACCACCTACTGTTTTTTTTAAGCATGAATTATGCCATCTTTACCATGCCTATTTAATTCTGTGCATATTTAATTCACTTATCACATCACTTACCTTTTATAAATAGTTATTTTGCATTCTTAATAATAATAATAATAATAATAATAATAATCTATTATAAACTATTTTGCCTTTAAACTTTGACACTTTATTTTGATAGTCCACTTTAGACAGTGTACTATGTAACTTTGCAACTGCATGTCAACTAGCAGTCATTAGAGTATTAGAGATATAATTATTTGAGAATTGTGAGATAGAAAGTCAGAATTGAGAGATATAAACTCAGAATTGCAGGAACAAATTAGAATTGCGAGATATAAACTCAGAATAGTGAGACAAAAAGTTGGAATTGCAAGATATAAACTCAGAATTACGAGAAAAGGTTGGAATTGCGTGATATAAAGTCGGAATTGCAAGATATAAAGTTGGAATTGCGAGATATAAAGCCAGAATTGTGAGATATAAAGCCAGAATTGTGAGATATAAATTCAGAATTGTGAGAAAAAAGTAGGAATTGCAAGATATGAACTCAGAATTGCAAGAAAAAGTTCGGAATTGCAAGATATAAACTTAGAATTGGGAGAAAAAGTCGGAATTGTAAGATATAAAGTCGGAATTTTGAGATATAAAGTTGGAATTGTAAGATATAAAGTCAGAATTGCGAGAAAAAAGTCAGAATTTTTGAAATATAAACTCAGAACTGTGAGAAAAAGTCAGAATTGTGACATATAAACTCATAATTGCTAGAAATAAAGTCAGAATTGTGAGATATAAACTTTTTTATTCTGTGGCGGAAACAAACTTCCATATATAAACAGACAAGTTTGTATAAGAGCAGAAGTGACATATAGACTGTGGGACCATTTTACATGACACAGTTTTCACTTAAAGACGGAAAACTTTTTTTGCGCTTTAGCCGTTGATTTACATGACAATGACGTTTGGGGGCCTGAAAACGGAAACTTTTGAAAACAGGTTTTGAAGTTTTTGAAAAAAAAAACCCCGCAAATTTGTGTTCAACTACTACATGTTCAGTCTAGGTGCATAGTGTTTCTTTACAAAGTGACATCGCCATCTACTGGCCTGGCAGCAGAATACAGCGTTTTAGTCATTTTCGCGGATCCGTGTGAACAGGGATAGTAGGACAACGTTGTCGTCTGTACGTAAAACTTTTCAAAAATGCAAAGGAAAAGCTTTTTAGTTTTTAGTACACCGTTGTGGTGTAAACGTACCCTGAGTGTGTCCTTCAGCATTACAGAAACTCTCAGTGGCGCTCAAGCAATCAGCTGCTCCAATTTACTGCTGATTTTAATTTGGATCAGTGATAAAATTCCCCTCTGACTGAGGATCTGGCAACCATCAGAAGATGCATACAGATCAGCATTAAGGTCAACAAGCTGCGAACGAGGCGATTACATCCTATTTACCGTCAGTAAACGTCCACTTTCCTGCATTTCGCACCTGCTTTTCAAACACAACACTGCGGTTATCAGTGCTTCTAAAGGTTAACACATCAGCAGAGCTTTCCTTAAACGCAAATAATGGTTTTTATTCAAGGTGAATTTTACATCTTGAATGCTAAATTTAAATGCAAATTTAACGTCAGCGCCCAAAAGACCTCTAAATATTCTTAAAACCTGCTGAAAGGCGTGAATGTTCTCCCCCTCCCCGCACACTTTATCGAATGGCCTTTGTCACGGCTGACGGAGCTTTCTGCTGATGGAATCAAAAAAACGCCTTTCACAGATTGAAATGAGCCGCGTTCTGCTGTGATCGGTATTGGAGAAGCATTTTGTGCTAGAAAAGCCACACAGAGAGAGTGTTAAATACAAGGCAATCACAACGTCAAGCACAAAGACTGTGTGTGTGTGTGTGTGGACTGCAGAGAACGTTTGCTAGATTATGATGGTAATCAGAGGTGAACCAAAACAAAGTCGAGCCCTTGAAACGCTTTTCTGCCTGATATTGACAGGCCGTCCTGACGCGGCGAACAAGCTATAATTCAAAACTCATCTGCTTTTATTTTTCACAGCTGATCCACACACACATTCTCTCGGTAGGCTGCACTGTTTTTCCTTTGAATTAAGCTTATTTTTCTGACCCCATTGGCAGATATTTATTCTTGTTTTAAGCATAAACTCACTTAATCTTGATACATTGTTTTCAGAAAACAAAACTTAATATTTCAAAGTGTCCCTATTATGCTTTTTCGAATATTCCCTTTGATGTAGCTTGTAATAAAGCTGTTTGTGAATGTAGAATGTCTGCAAAGTGTTAAAGATCAAAGTGCACAACAAATAAAGTGCATAATGCCAGCCTCTGGGCTTCATTGGCTGAACAGGTCTGCTTTGCCCCGCCCTCAAACACTGTAGTTGTATCTGAGACTGGAAGAGTTTGGTTTGTGTTGATCATGTCAAGAAGATGCTGTTTTCTGCGTGGCAAATCCACTTTAATTCAATTCAAAAGGATGAGGACTCTTCTAACCCCTCCTGTTCGAACTGCCCGCTCTAAGAGGGACTCGAACCCGGGTCCGCGGGCATAGGAGTCGGGCCCTCTAACAAGAAGGCTAAAGACTGCAGTCTCTAGAGTGCCTCTTGAGATTAGGGGAGTGAGGTTTACATGCACAGCTCTTACTGGCCTACATCCATTAAACTCACCCCCCTAAACCTCACTCCCATCCGGGTCACGGCACCAATGTAACTCCTCCTGTTCGAACCGCCCTCTCTAAGCGGGGCTCGAACCCGGGTCCGCCGGCAAGGGAGTCGGACCCTCTAACAAGGAGGCTAAAGACCACAGTCTCTAGAGCGCCTCTTGAGATTAGGGGAGTGAGGTTTACATGCACAGCTCTTACACTCACCCCCCTAAACCTCATTCACATCTGGGTCACGGCACCAATGTAACCCCACCTGTTCGAACCACCCTCTCTAAGCGGGACCCGAACCCAGATCTGCCGGCATGGGAGTCGGGCTCTCTAACAAGGAGGCTAAAGACCACAGTCTCTAGAGCGCCTCTTGAGATTAGGGGAGTGAGGTTTACACGCACAGCTCTTACACTCACCCCCCTAAACCTCACTCCCATCCGGGTCACGGCACCAATGTAACCCCTCCTGTTCGAACCGCCCTCTCTAAGCGGGACCCGAACCCAGATCTGCCGGCATGGGAGTCGGGCTCTCTAACAAGGAGGCTAAAGACCACAGTCTCTAGAGCGCCTCTTGAGATTAGGGGAGTGAGGTTTACACGCACAGCTCTTACTGGCCTACGTCCGTTACACTCCCCTTCCTAAACCTCACTCCCATCCGGGTCACGGCACCAATATCTTGCCGAGAGAGCCCACCCACACGCTCCTCTGATTGGCTGTGATTTTTGATTGACTTTATGACGTCTCATAGTCGCGTCTGGTTTGGACAGACAAATTGTTTGTTGCTGGAATCGTATCGCATTTTTGCAGTATAAAAACGTAGTATTAGTATTTTTGTGTTGTTTTCCATTAAAGATATTTTAAAATTGTTTAATCAAGATACATTTACTTGAGAAGCAAAATGACAATTTTTTTTGTTTATGCCTAAAATAAGAACAAATATCTGCCAGTGTGGTCAGAAAAAAATAAAAATAAAATTCAAGATTATTCAGACCCCATTGGCAGATATTTGTTCTTGTTTTAAGCACAAACTCACTTCATTTTGATAGATTTTTCTGTAAACAAGATTCAATATCTTAAGTCTTTTGCTTCTCAAGGTATTAAGTCTTGTTTTCTGAAAAACCATCAAAATTCTTCATCAAAATTAAGTGAGTTTATGCATAAAACAAGAAAAATATCATCAGAAAATTCAATGGGGAAACAAGATTATTTTTCTGACCACATCGGCTTGTTTTAAGCATAAACTCACTTAATTTTGATCAATTTTTCAGTAAATTCTCAAGTCATCTTACTTCTCCAGTAAATGTATCTTGATTTAAGAATGTTCAAATATTTGTGCTGGAAAACAAGACAGAAACACTGAGGAAGAGCAGCACTTTTGGTCAGATGGTCAGATCTATACACTTACACTCCGGCTATTAACCGTCAGCGTTTATACTCAAAGTGCATTGAGGTGTCAAATGTGACGCGTTGGGGCCTCTAATGAAGGACTGTTTCTGTGGACCGTGAGTCTTTGCAGCGGCTCTGGGTGGGTGTGCGTCTAATCTCACAGCCCGCTATAATGGCACCCTGTCAAGACTGCAGCTCCATCCAAAGTGCTTCCCAAATAAGCACCTATTGTGGAGCCGCGGCAGAGGAGTGGAAGAGCACTGAGAGAGTGCTCTTCATTGTGCCGGGGAAGAGGAGGAAGATGAAGAGAGGGGGAAGAAAAGAGAAGAAGATTGCAGAGCGATTTGCTGCGTTAGATGTTCGAGCTGCAGACGGTTCCTCCCATTGTTCTGCTCTCGCTGTATTTCTCCCCTTGTGAGGAACAACATGTTCGGCTTGAACAAATAATTGATTGATGTAAAATTAAAACAATTGGATTTACACCAGCGAACGAGAGCGTATTGAGCTTCAGGGTGATTGATTTGAACATTACAGCTGCTCTGATCCAACTGAACACACCACAGAACAGCGGTCTGCGTCAGAACATGAACCGAATCATCACAGAGTCTACTTAAAGTCTTTGATATCATTTGATTTAAAGTGCCCCATCATGCTTTTTCAGATATTCCCGTTCATGTAGTGTGTAATTGAGCTGTTTTAAATGTAAAAGATCTGCAAAGTTTTAAAGATCAAAGTGCACGACAAATAAAGTTATTGTCTCTTAAAAGAAAGAATCGATTCTGAACTGCTGAAACGAGTCGTCAGCAATTCAGTCTCACTTCCTGCTGAACCTGCGTAGATTTGTAACTAATTTGCATATTGCCAGTCTGTGATCTTCATTGGCTGAACAGCATCTCCTTTGCCCCGCCTTCAAGCACTGTAGCTGTATCTGAGACTGGAAGAGTTTGGTTCGTGAGAACTATCTATCTGTCCATCTATCAACATGCTAAATCATGCTAGCAATGTGGTAAATCATGTTAACCATGTGCTAACTCATGCTAACAATGTGCTAACTCATGCTAACAATGTGCTAACTCATGCTAACAAATGTGCTAACTCATGCTAACAATGTGCTAACTCATGCTAGCAATGTGGTAAATCATGTTAACCATGTGCTAACTCATGCTAACAATGTGCTAACTCATGCTAACAAATGTGCTAAATCACGGTAGCAACGTGCTAAATCATGCTAGCAATGAGCTAGCAATGTGGTAATCATGCTAACAATGTGTTAAATCATGCTAGCAATGTCCTATCAACATTAAATCATGAAAGCAATGAGCTAGAAATGTGGTAAATCATGTTAACAATGTGCTAACTCATGCTAACAATGTGCTAATTCATGCTAACAAACGTGCTAAATCATGGGAGCAACATGCTAAATCACGGTAGCAACGTGCTAGCAATGTGCTAAATCATGCTAGCAATGTACTAGCAACGTTAACCATGCTAGCAATGAGCTAGCAATGTGTTAAATCATGTTAACAATGTGCCAACTTATGCTAACAATGTGCTAACTCATGCTAACAAACATGCTAAATCATGGTAGCAACTTGCTAGCAATGTGTTAAATCATGTCAGCAATGTGTTAAATTATGCCAACAATGTGTAACTCATGTTAACAACATGCTAAATCATGCTAGCAATGTGATAAATCATGCTAGCAATGTGTTAAATCATGCTAACAATGTGCTAAATCATGATATCAAATGTGCAAAATGATGCTAGCAATGTGCTAATTAATGCTAGCAATATACAAAATCATGCTAGAAATGTGCTAGTTCATGTTAACAATGTGTTAATCAAGCTAGCAATGTGCTAAATCATGTTAGCCATTTATTAATCATGTCAATCATAAGCCATCATGTTAGCCATCTATCTGGCTTTTAAAACTACTAAACTAAAACAAACTATTTTAAACTAAAAACTTTTTCAAAATTTTCTGGTCCGGCTTTCTCAAGCCAATGTAAAGTTTGTCTCAGCGTACTTTTTTTTAAATCTAGTTCATAGTTTCTATGTGCAAAAACCATAAATTTGATAGCATTTTACAGTAAACTTACATTTATTGCAACGTTAAACCATTTACAGTTGTTCACCATATATGGTAAGGTAACTTACAGTTTTACACACACACACACACACACACACATATATATATATATGCACCATTACTTCAAATATGCTGTTTTCATCAAAACTTTCTTTGCCAGTCTAAGCGGCAGAGATTTAAATCAATGACTTCACTGAACTGTGCATGAGGCCAGAAATCAGAGGAAAAATGCTTTTTATGCATTCTTCTAGGCCAGAGGGTTTAAAAGTTATTTGCAGAAGAAAGAGTGGCACTTCTTACCATACCGTTTTACAGGCAGAAGAACAAGAAACAGAAACAAGCCCTCAGTGCCGGTGTGAATGAAACACAGAGGTCCAGGTGTCTTATGTTCATATATTGTACTCTGTATCTGACATACCATAACCCCAGTTTAAAAGCGTCTCATTCTCAGGCTGGAGAAACACCGACTCAGTCTCTCTGACCTGTAAAGCATCTCGTTCTTCAGCCCTTTTGTTCTGTCTGTCTGTCATGGATGACTGGCTCTGCATCCCTCCCTCCCTCTCTCTCTCTCTCACTCTCTCTCTCTCTCTCGTTCTCCACTTTAATTACTCTGTATTCAGTCGCTCTAATAGAAACCATGATGAAAGTGATTAGACCCTGGACAGGCCTGAATAGAACCGCAAATGGACCAAGGGATGGAAAGATAAGTAGATGAAAGGAAGGACAGAGAAGAGAAAGAGGGGAAACAAGACAGTGGAGGTGAATATCCGTTGAGCGCAGATGATTTGCAATAATGCACCGTACAATAGATCCACATGACAGAGAACTAGAACCATTGAAAGGGCTCTGCAAACAGTTCTTAATGCAAATCAAAGCGAATCATTCAATGTGAACAGTGACTAATATTTCTTGGCTCATAAAGAGTGCATGAACTGATAAAATGTGAATTTTTTAGTGTGTGAATGCACACGCTACTTCAATGTCCAAAAACCAAGAAATTGCATTTCTAAAAACAAGCACATTATCATGATTTCATGTCCTAAAAATCATAGAAATACTATAGTGCTTGCTGTTAATTTTATGTTACTATAGTATATCTCAGTTAAGTGGAGTTAAATGGAAATCAAATCAATAAAAGCAAAACTATAAGCAGAAATATAAGCATCAAACATCTCGTATTTGTGGCTCTTCTGCCGTCGACATCATTCACTGTTCTGTGTGAAAACCTTTAAAATCGATCATGACAGAGATGAAGTGACGGAGCTTCGGGAAACATGAACGGATGAGGGTTTAACGTCCTAATGACGGTCATAAATAACGGTTAACAGACACACCGGCTAATGCACACACACCCACTGTTGCATCTGACATCTCAATTAGAGGTGCAATCAAATAAAATCCATCAGTGCAGGACAGTGAGCGTGAACACGAGCGCAGATGTAATGGATGACACAGTGACAGCAGAGGCTGCTTCTCATCCAGATGGTAGAGATCCGTTTCTGCTTTTACACTGGTGTCCAGAGGCAGATTCTGAGCTGGCAGCAGAGATCACACACACACACACACACACACACACTCTCTCACACTCACACACACACATACACACACACACACACACTCAAACAAACTCACACACACTCACTTGCACACTCACACACACTCACTCGCACACACACTCACGCACACACACTCACGCACGCACACACTCACACACGCACACACTCACTCACACACGCACGCACACACTCACACACACACACTCACTCACGCACACACACTCACTCACGCACACACACTCACACTCACTCACGCACACACACTCACGCACTCACACTCACACACACTTACGCACACTCACACACACACTTGCACACTCGCACTCACACTCACGCACTTACACACACTCACGCACACTCACTTACACACACTCGCACTCACGTACGCACACTCACTTACGCACACTTGCACTCACACTAACGCACTCACACACGCTCACTTACGCACGCACTCACACTCACTTACGCACACTCGCACTCACGCACACACACACTCACTCACGCACGCACACTCACACACTTACGCACACTCACGCACACTCACACACTTACGCACACTCCCTTACGCACACTCCCTTACGCACACTCGCACTCACTTACACGCACACACGCTCACGCACACTCACTCGCGCACGCACACTCACGCACACTCTCGCAATCACACTCACGCACTCACACTCACACGCTCACGCACGCTCACGCACACACTCACGCACACACACGCACACTCACACACTGACACACACTCTCTTACACACACTCGCGCACACACACTCACACACACACACACTCACGCACGCACGCACGCTGCCTCGCAATCACACTCACGCACTCACACTCACACGCTCACGCACGCACGCTCACGCACACACACTTACGCACGCACACTCACACACTGACACACACTCTCTTACACACACTTGTGCACACACACTCACACACACACTCACGCATGCACGCACGCTGCCTCGCACACACACTCATGCACTCACGCTCACACACGCACACACACACACACTCAAACAAACTCACACACACTCACTCGCACACACCCTCACGCACACACACTCACGCACGCACACACTCACACGCGCACACACACTCACACTCTCTCTCACACACGCACGCACACACTCACGCACACACACTCACGCACGCACTCACGCACTCACACTCACTCACGCACTCACACTCACTTATGCACGCACACTCACACTCACTTACGCACACTCGCACTCACGCACACTCGCTCTCACGCACACACACTCGCGCTCACACTCACGCACTCACACACACTTACGCACACTCACTTACGCACACTCACACTCACACACACTCGCACACTCACGCACTCACACACACTCACTTACGCACACTTGCACTCACACTAACGCACTCACACACACTCACTTACGCACACTCGCACTCACGCACACACACGCACACTCACTTATGCACACTCACACTCACTCACGCACACTCACACACTTACGCACACTCACGCACACACACTCACACACACTCACTGTGCACATTTTTACTTTCTCACAAAAACTCATTCTGTATGATTTATAAGTCTTTTGAAAAGTGAGGACATGGGGTAATGTCCTCATAAGTCACCCTCTCCTTGTAATACCTATGTGATACCCATGTCATTATACAAATTTGTGTCCTGATATGTCACAAAAACACGCACACCCTCTCACACACACGCACTCACACACTCAAGCACGCACACTCACTTATGCACACTCACACACTCACTCACTCTTGATATTCACTCAAATCCTGGACTGATCCTGCAGTTGGCAGACGAACATTAAAGCTCACAGAGTTTAATGTCAGTGTCTCTCCCAACATTTCACCCTGCAAACAGCATTTGATGTCAGCGCGCCGCAGGCCTCTCGTGTGTGAATAGACACTTGAGCGCTGAGATGTTTAGTGAGTTAATGGCACCAGAGACATGTAGTTCATCAGCGGTCTGAGGGCTGCCAGATCCTCTCCACATAAGTGAGCAATTAGCACAAATTATTCAAATGAGGGTTCAGATGAGGGGCGGGGTCTGGACACGTCTGAACTCCGGTAAGATCTGTTCAACTTGTTATTAACTGTGGAGTGTTTCATTTCAAACTCCCCGAGATACTGCAGCATTAGTCACAGTCCAAGTGTGTGTTTAGAAACTGCATTTTAATAAATCAATTATTTTAAATGCCTTCAGAATATATATTTATTGAGAGTGGATGTGCTTGAGCTGCTATTTTTTATTACATACTGTATTTTTATTTTATGGTTTAACACATCTACTAGTAAAAGTATGGAAGCTGGCTTCCGCCACGGAATAAAAAAAGATAATTGTGACTTTTTAATTCACAATTCAGAGTTTTTTTTCCCATCAAAATTCTGAGAATAAAAGTCAGAATTGTGAGATTAAAAGTTGCAATTACCTTTAGCATCTAAACATATTCTGTTTAATGATAAAACAGCATCACTTGAACACTTTGTGCATGTAAACATTATTTTATAGGAACAATATTCATACTGTGAGCTTCTGTCATTACAGCTCATAATAACTATCAGTTATGAATCTGTTTGACTTATGACAACAATCTCCTAAAGTGTTTTTACTTTTTCTAACTCACTTTATTTCCTTTTCCTCTTATTTAGATCTGATGCATTTAAAATGGGTGGAGCATTTCTACATGGAGTCTTTGTAATTATGGAATTTTATCATTTTATTTGAGTGAATAATTATTTGCATCACTATATGCATAACACCACATAGTGCCTGTCATGCAGAAACTCGAGGCATTTCGTTTGTTTGGTGGATTCTGCTGTCATCACGTGGTCACAAAACTGAACAACATGCATGAAATCTAAAATACTCAAACTTTGTCTTTCACAACACACAAACTGCTCTAAAAGCACCGAGATTGAGAAAAGACTCACAGTGGTTGAACTCAGTAGATCCGTTTTTCGCTCTCATTTGATTTTTATGAAGAAATGAAGCTCACCTGATCGAGGACAGACGATACTGCAGTCCGGCGCTGTGTTTCCATTCATGTCCAGACGGTGGCGCTGCTGCATCACAGTTAAAAGAGCGGAAGTCTGATCACACGTGAACTACTGAACAAAGGAAGCACTTATTTCACAACCAGAATTATTTACGGTAGTTTTTACTGCTTAATAATAATAATATGTGATGACATTCCCACAGAAATCCCACAATTTTGCTTTTAATTCAGTGTGTTTCTCTGTAATTATATATGTGAAATTTACTAGCAATTTCAGAGTGAAAATTGTTTCCAAGTTTTTTTTATTTTTTATTATATGGTCGATTCATGATGATATTTTTTGACTAGTGACGAAATTTAGGGCCTCTTAAGTTTAGTAAAACAAGTATACACACACACACACACATGCATGGTACATCCCATTTCACAAACTTGTGCTCTACTGTAAGCAATTTTGTAGTATAATATGAGTAGATAGAAATTAATGTTCACAGTAAGAATGCCAAAAAGGAAAACATGCTCTTCAAATATCCAGAATACACTTAATTAACTAAAAAAACCTGAAGTGTTGAATGTTGGACACATCATGAACTGAACTGTAGCAGTTTTTTGGAAGGGGAGGAGCTCCAGACTGATGCTGGATGACAAAACAACCTCATAAAACTCATACTGCTTAGTATAAGTGCAAAGTGTACAGTAGGCTACGTCATTTGGGACACACCTACAGTCTCCTGATCCTCGTCTAATGAAGGCCTCTACACAGACTGCTCAAAGTGCTCTTTTCCCATCATCCCCTGCTGAATCTGGCATGTGACCTGCAGGGCAGTGCTGGATATGAAATGTCTGTGTCGCTCTCCCCAGAGTCACCCTCATTCTAATGATAAACCTGCCCGCGCTCAGTGTGAGTGTGTGTTGGAGTATTTTGTGTTCACTCTCAGTAAGATGAGCACATGGTCCTTTTCTGCAGCTCACTTGCATTATTTCAGTTGACTGTTTCTCACACGGGGACGTTTAACAGGTCTGTCTGCCAGCGTTATTACTCCTCTCTTCCCTACAAGAACAATTTGGCCATTTCTAATTATTAGGGGGGACTTGTCCTCCTCAATGTCTATGGTGGTTACAGCCCTGGATAGGGGGCGCTATAACGCATCTTCTGAAAGAGTCCAGAATCTGCTGATCAAAACACAGATGAAGAAGAAGCAGAAACGATGAAAGCATTGTTTATGCACATTGCATCTTTTTGTTCAAAATGTTGCTTTTTTTTATGAAACCGAACCATATTCAAGTGTTGATAAAAAAGAATGCATGAATAAAACATATTTCTTTTGACATATTGCATGTTCAGATATTCATACAACAAAACATACTGAGGCTCATGAAATGTTTTTAAAAACGATCAGAAATGCTGGCAGTTAATTTTAATTTTAGGAGACAAATGTTGGTGTATCTGAATCCTTTTAGATTTTTATGATCTTGATACTGAAACATTTTATACAGAAAGACTGTAAAACACCAAAAATTGTTCTTTTATTTGCAACTTTGAAAAATATTTTTAGTGCTTTTGAAAGCAATGCATCTAATTTCATCTAATAATTTCCACTTTTTTTTTGTTATTTTGATGACTTTTAGATAGGAACATCATAAACAATTGTTTCACACTGTAAAATTGCATTTTTTTCCCAAAGTTGTAAACAAAGCAATTATTATTGTACGTTTTACAAGAAAATATTGAAGTTTTTCTACTTCAAATTTTTTGTTAGTTGCCATTTTTATTAAATTTACCAGCAATTTCTAAAACAAAATTATTAAATCCTACACCATTTTTTTTTTTTCAGCTTATTTAGCAAAATTCTCCTCTCTTCTCTTCTCTTCGTGTGTAAATTTCATCCTTGAAAATCAATCCTCCATCTCTGTCTCCCTTGGCAACAGGTTATAATCCATGGTTACGAGAAGTGGTTGCTAGGTGCGTTGCCAAGATACAGACCCCTCTTCACATGTCAGCTCCGTGGGAGGTCAGTTGGTCCGGCGCGATCGACAGAAACCAGACGAGAGAGAGATTGAGAGAGATCAAATCTCACATGGAAAGGGAAGAAAGACTGATCTTTGATTTATCAGAAAATGAAATAAATGAACAGAAATGAGAGCAGGACGAGGCTGTGATTCACACGAGATAAAGACAGACACTCTCCGACTCCTGAGGATCTTTCCTGGGTTCAGATCTGCATTTGAAACAACATGACCGAAGAGGGAGAACAGCTTGACAGCCGGATTCTCAACATCACAGAATCATTTCACAGTTTCCACACGACGTTCATGATCAAATACCACATTCACAAACTCTCAAAAACACCAACACAAGCTATAAATACTGATTTAGTTATATGCAACTGTAAAATTAAACTGCAAAAATACATTTATTGGCCTGAAAATTGACAGACAGAATATATATCAGTCAGTAAGATATTTTTTTAAAAGAAATTAATATTTTTATTAATCAAGAATGCATTAAAATGATCAGTAAAGACATTTGTGTTTCTATATCAAATAAATGCTGTTCTTTTGAACTTTCTATTCATCAAAGAATCCTGAAAAATCACAATTTCCACAAAAATACGACTGTTTTCAACATAGATAATAATCATAAATGTTTCTTAAGCGGCAAATCATCATATTAGAATGATTTCTGAAGGATCATGTGACACTGAAGACTGGAGTAATGATGCTGAAAATTCAGCTTTGATCACAGGAATAAATTACACTTTACTATATATTCACATAGAAAACAGCTGATTTACATTGTAATAATATTTTGTGATTTTTACTGTATTTTTAATCAAATAAATTCAGCTTTGATCACAGGAATAAATTACATTTTACTACATATTCACATAGAAAACAGCTGTTTTACATTGAGATAATATTCTGTGATTTTTACTGTATTTTTAATCAAATAAATTCAGCTCTGATCACAAGAATAAATTACAGCTTATTATATATTCACAATGGTTTTATCATGTCAACAAGTATTTTACATCATGTAAGAGATGAAACACTCATGCAGTTCTCGGTGTCTCCTGTAGAGGTCAGTATGGGAGTATTACAGTATGGAAAAACCATAACATCTGAAGACATTTGATCCCAAAATGATCTCATTGAGAGGAATCATCTGAGCATGTGTAACTTCATGTGTTTGGAGCGGAGGCTCAGATGGATGTGAAGCTCTCAGAAAAAACACCTTTTATGTCTTTTTTTCCGTCAAGCAAATTCAGCGTGTTGTTTACGAGTAAAAGATCTGATCACACTGAATGTATTATTTAGATTTTTGTCCATTTGTGGCAGGTTCACGCTTCGGCTCAAATGGAGACTCATGAATTAGGACTGAAAACAATGTTTCATTATAGCTGAACGCTGTTTGTCGTAAAGAGAATGTGAGGTGGAGGCTGTAAAATGAGCGCGAGAGACGGGAAATTGGATTTTGGAAACAGTTTGCAATGCATTTTGATGAATTTACATCTCTTCACATCAACCTGTCAAACAGCCTGAGGCAAGAGAGAGAGAGAGAGACATGATGGGGTTAGAGATAGAGAGAAAAATGCTAATGTTCAGCAGTTAAACCGCCTCATGTCTTCATCCATGAAACACTTTACATCCATCATAAGAATCCACAAACATTAAAGGTTCAGGAGCTTGTTCGTTTAACCTGAAGACCGGGGCTAGTTGTCACAAGATCTTTATCTCAGGTTTGGTGTCAGAAATACTTTTCTCTTGCGGTGCTTTTGTAGATTTGATTCCAAACATCTAATTCAAAACTGTGGTAGATTAAGATAATATTTGTGATCTGAATCAATCTACATTTATCTACAGGCCAAAACAGTGATTGGATATTTTTGTCACTTTTTGTTTCATAAATTGTTGTGCATTTGATAATTATTTTTTATTGTTTGCATTCTGCTGAAAAGGCTGGTAAATGACTGGTTTCATTGTGACAACTTGCCCCATATAGTCTCTGTGCATAAAAGGTTAAAAGAAATGTGGCAGTAACTGGAAATGTTTTGTGATCAAGACTTTAAGGTTTGTGTCTATAGAGAAACACTCAAAATAACATTAAAAACAGAAAACTGCAGGACCAGCCAGCAGTGGCCAAAGTGACGTCTGACCTAAGAAAACTTTATTAAACATTTATTCAAATTATTAAAGATATGTTAAAGATTTTGTAAACATATTACATAGTTGTGTTTGAGTCAAATGATAATGAAACATGCCAAATTATGCAACATCATTTTTGTCCAGGGTGTCTTACAAAGAAATTATGAACACATCCAAAAACAAAATAATAATTATGTTGT